>NW_020869483.1:273250-275750 GCF_003789085.1 Penaeus vannamei
AGAGAGAGAGAGAGAGAGAGAGAGAGAGAGAGAGAGAGAGAAAAGAGGAAGAGAGAAGAGAGAGAGAGAGAAGAGAGAGAGAGAGAGAGACGATAACATCCATCAGACGCAAAATTATGACGTAATTTTACTCACGTTAGCGGTCTATCCCTTAAATTATTTATCGCCAAGTCCATTACAATCCAAATGTTTAAGACATTAGAGGAAAATCCTTATTAGTGAGTGCGAGAGAGAGAGAGAGAGAGAGAGGGAGGGGAAGGAGGAGAGGAGGGAGAGGGAGGGAGGGAGAGGGGGAGAGGGTGGGGAGGGAGAGAGAGGAGGGACGAGGAGAGGAGGAGAGAGGGAGAGGGAGGAGAGAGAGGAGGAGAGACAGATAGAGATAGATAGATAGATAGATAGGAGAGGGACCGACACAGACAGAGACAGACAGACAGAGAGAGAGAGGAGAGAGAAAGAGAGAGAGAGAGAGAGAGGAGAGAGAGGAGAGAGACGAGAGAGAGAAGAGAGAGAGAAAGAGAGAAGAGAGAAGAGAGAGAGAGAGGAGAGAGAGAGAGAGAGAGGAGAGAAGATAGAGATAGATAGATAGATAGATAAAGAGAGAGAGAGAGAGAGAAAGAGAGAGAGAGAGAGAAGAGACAGATAGAGATAGATAGAGAGAGAGAGAGAGAGAGAGAGAAAGATAGATAGACAGAGAGAGAGAGAGAGATAGATAGACAGAGAAGAGAGAGAGAGAAAGATAGATAGACAGAGAGAGAGAGAGAGAGTGAATCAAGAATAAAGAAAGAGAGAGCGGCAGACTTATACATTCACACACTCAGAAAATAGATAAAAAAAAACGGAAAGAGATAGAAATAATAACAAACACACACACACAAAGAAAACACAAACAAACAAACAAGAAAATTTAAGAAATTTAACATTGCCTGAAAGTGGAAGGCATAAAGAATACTAATTAACAATAAAAAAAGGAAACATAGAAAGAAGGAAGGACTAAACAAAGAAATAAATAAAGAAATAAAGGACGAAACAAAGAAATGAAGAAGGAAGGAAAGAAAAGAAAGTGAAAACGGAAACACCTAAATAGAACTTCGATGAGAATCCCAGCCTCTGAGAGCCGAGTAGGGGGGTAGGGGGTAGGGGGTAGGGCGGGGCCTACGGGAGACAAGGTGGTTGCAAAGAAACTCTTTTTTTTTCTTCTTTTTTTTCCCTCTCTCTCTCTTCTTTTTTTTTCCTCCTCCTCCTTTTTCACCCTCCTTCTCTTTCTCTTTCCCTCTGTTTTTTGTCCCTTCAACTGGGCGACGGGCAAAGCAACAAGGAATAAGGAAAGGAAAAAAAAATAAAAAGAGGAATGTAAAAAGCAACAAAAAATTAAAGTAAACAATGGAAGGAAAGGAAGGGTAAAGAATGGTTTGCAAAAGAAAGGGAGAAGAGGGAGGGAGATGAACAAGTGGGAGGAAGAAGGAGGGAGATAGAAAAAAAGAGATGGATGTCAGAGGTAAAATGTGGGAAAGAGAAAGGCTGGGGTGGAAAGAGAGAGAGAGAGAGAGAGAATGAATGGAGAAGAAATAGAGCCAGAGAGAATGATCGAAGAGAGAGAGAGAGAGAGAGAGAGAAGAGAGAGAGAGAGAGAGAGAGAGAGAGAGAGAGAGAGGAGAGAGAGAGAGAGAAGAGAGAGAGAGAGAGAGAGAGAGAGAGAGAGAGAGAGAGAGAGAGAGAGAGAGAGAGAGAGTGAGAGAGAGAGAGAGAAAGGAGAGAAGAGAGAGAGAGAGAGAAATGATCGGAAGAGAGAGAGAGAGAGAGAGAGAGAGAGAGAGAGAGAGACAGACAGACAGACAGAGAGTGATCGGAGAAGGAGAAAGAGAGAGACAAAAATATCGGAGGAGAAAGAGAGAGAGAATGACCGGGAAAGAAAGAGAGAGATATAATAATCGGTGAAGGAGAGAGAGAGAGAAAGAGAATGCTCGGAGGAGAAAGAGACCGACAAAGTAATCGGAGAAGGAGAACGAGAGAGAGAGAATGATCGTAGAAAGAGAGAGAGAGAGAGAGAGAGAGAGAGAGAGAGAGAGAGAGAGAGAAGAGAGAGAGAATGATCGGAGAAGGAGAAAGACAGAGAGAAAAAAAAATTATTTCCAATCCTATACCAATAAAAAAAAAAAGTATATATAATTATGAACTCAAACTCGACCTGACCAAAGATCCTCGCAAATTCACTTTTCAATAAATCCATGAATCAAAATCATAAGAGAGAGAGACGACGAGAATCAAATCGTATCTTTACAGCACGTGATTATTATTCATATCTCTCTTATCACTAATTTAGAGATCACTGTGATGTTATTGTCGTTATTATCGTTATTGCAGTTGTTGTCTTTATCCTTATCGTTATCTTTTATTACGATGGTCATAGTAATAGCGGTGATAATGATGATGATATTTGTTATTATTAATATTATCATTTTAGAGTCATTACTGTCATGATTATGGTTCTTGTTTTTTAACG
>NW_020869483.1:280750-283250 GCF_003789085.1 Penaeus vannamei
CATTATTATCATTATTATCGTCATCATTATCATTACCAATATATACATTTGTTTATACCATCATCATCATTATTAACATTAAATTTATAACCATCATTTGTATTATTATCATCATTATGATTATCATTATCATTATCTTTTTTATCATTATGATTATCATTATATAAGTCATCATTATTACAGTTCTCATTAGCTTTATTACCAATATCATTATTACCATGTTATTCTTATCATTTATATTATCATAAATATAATGAACCAATTGTTATTAGAATCCAGATTCTGCTCTTTCAATTTGCATATTGTATCTCCATTACTATCTTTATCACTATCAATCTGATAATCTGATAATCAGCCTTGCATGCGGGTGTCGGATTTCGCATTAGTGAATAATTAAATAATGAGAATAATAAATCATAAAGTTTGTTTACATTTCTCCCTTGCAACACATACCCGGCAAATGAGACCCAGTAACAATGGATTTCGCTGTATTTAATCAATGTATTTAATCAATAATCGATAGCAACACCCTAATGAATCGATGCATTTAATCGATACAACACCCCTCCCCCCCCCCCCTTCTACACACCCACCACTAATACAACAACAAAAAACAACAACAGTTTCAGCCAAACTCCCCTGGCTACATTTATATCGATTGCAGAGCAGCAACAACAGTATTGAATTCCACGCCGTTCAGAATGCAAAGGGTTAATTCTCTCTCTTTTTCTAACTCGTGGTGGTAGAGGTAACATATTTCAAGTAAATTAGTAGATAAGTTATCCAGGACACGCTAGGGTTGTTCTCTTATTTCTGTTCGTTGTTAGATGTTTCAGAAGCTGGGGTTTTACGTTGTGTTAGGTGTGGTAAGGGTTAGATTAGGATCCCACTTCGACATAGGCAAAGGTATGTATATATTTCTACTTTTCTTCTCTTCATCTTTTTCTTCTTCTTCCATTTCTTCTTTATTCTTTTCTTCTTCTTCATTTCTTCTTATTATTCTTTTCTTTTCTTTTCTTTCTCTCTTTATCTTTTATCTTCTTTTTTTTCCTTTTGTATGTAACAGAATTCATTATTCTTTATTGCTGGTTCGATGATTGAAATAAAATTATATGTATTTAACAAAACGAATTATGTGATAAAACTAATACCGAAATAGCAATGTTAATGATGATAATAATCGTAATAATGATAATATTAATAGAGCAATAATACTAATAACAACAATGATAACGATTATAATTATAATAATAACGTTGATAGTAATAATGATACTAATAATAATGATAGTAATCATAACAATGATAATGATGATAACAATGATAATAATGACAATAATTATATTGGAGATGATGATTATAATAGTTTTAATGAAGATAGCAGCAATGGTAACAACAATATTGATACAACAGCAGTAACGATGATGATGACAGTAATGGAAATAATATTAATGATAATGATAATTATGGCAGAAATAATAATGACAATAATGATAACAATAATAAAAGTAATGATAATAAAAATGACTTTATGATAATGAAGATAATAATAATAATAATAGTACTACTACTACTAACAACAACAACAACAGCAACAATAATAATAATAATGATAATAATAATAATAATAATGATAATAATAATAATAATAATAATAATAATAATAATAATAATAATAAAAAGAGTGATAATAGTAATAATGATAATGAAAATGCTAATGAATAAATATTGTCATTATTATCATTATAATGATAATAATAATTATTATTATTACCATTATTATAATAATTATAAAAAATATAAAGATGATAATAATGATAATGACAATAACATAAGTAATGATAACAGTGATAATAACTATAACAATAGTTATCATAAAGTATTAAAAACAATCATGATCATAACAATGATAATGCTAATATCTTTAAATTCAAACAGAAGTAAACATAAAAATAAAATGAAAATGAAAAGCAACCATAATAATAAGAACAATTAAATTCACTGAACAGGCTGAAGAACAACGTTCATATCATAACAATAACAGTGAAGAGGAAGAGGATGATGTAATTTATCAGTATCATATTAATCATATAACTTTATCAGTGTTTTTTTTCTCTCTTTTTTGCCAGTTCCTTAAGCAGTTTCAACACACTCATAAACAACAAGAATAAATGCAATAAATATATAAACACGAGAGAAAATAATATCTTACACATTTCGTAACAAATAAAAAAAAAAAATCATATATCATATTCTTTCACCCATTTTTTTTTTTTCGGAAATTCATATTTTCTTTTATTTTATCCGAAAACAACAAAATGATCCTTGGGTGGAGTGACCACTTAGCATCATTAGGGAAACCTGTATTTTAAAAATATGAAGAGGTTATTTTAGCAATGTCTCAATAGCACTTTGTTGCAAATAATCTCTAAAGTTATCTCATCCTAAGTTGCAGATTGATGGTAAGTGCAATTTATTTGTACAACTTTATGCATCGACTG
>NW_020869483.1:288250-290750 GCF_003789085.1 Penaeus vannamei
ATATATATATATATATATATATATATATATATTATATATATATGTGTTGTGTGTGTGTGTGTGTGTGTGTGTGTGTGTGTGTGTGTGTGTGTGTGTGTGTGTGTGTGTGTGTGTGCGTGTGTGTGTGTGTGTGTGCATATATTCCCCGTATATCTAACCCCTCAAACAATAAACAAACAGACACACATACAATCTCTATGAGCGCACTCGTCCGCCTCACCTTTTACACAATGGGCCAGAAAGCTTTTGTGAAATAATAAATACCTGAGTGCAAACAGACTCGTATTCAAGAAACGACAAAGATTCGGAGTAATGAAGCTATTAAGTCATGCAATATTAAAAGTCAAATTCGTCTTTTTTTTTTTTTTTTTTTTTTTTTTGATATGGCTAGGATATTTTACGATTTTTTTTTTTCTTTGCGTATTTTTTTGATTCGTGTTTATCTAGTTGTTTGGTTTCTTTATGTTCATGTTGATTTTTTTTCTTCTTTTGTTAATTATGACGTATATTTATAAATACCCGATAGAAGTTTGTTTTTATTTTTTCTACTAAATGTAGAAACCTACACACACACACACACAGACACATTATATATATATACATACACATATATATATATATATATATATATATATATATATATATATATATATATATATATATATATATATATATATATATATATATATATATGTATGTGTGTATGTATGTATATACATTTATACACTATATAGTTATGTACGTATATATGTAGACCTAAATTGCAAGCACACATCATTTACAAGCAATATATAAACTAAAATGAGAAACTAGCCAAAAATAAACAACCTATAAAAATACAATAAGATAATAATAAAATAAATAAACAAAATTCATCGACTGCACACACACACACACACACACACACACACACACACACACACACACACACACACACACACACCACACACACACACACACACACACACACACACACACACACACACACACACACACACACCACACACACACACACACACACACACACACACACACACACACACACACACACACACACACACACACACACACACACACACACACACACACACACACCACACACACACACACACACACACACACACACACACACACACACACACACACACACACACACACACACACACACACACACACACACACACACACACACACACAACACACAACACACACAACACACACACACACACACACACACAACGCGCGCACACACACACAAAAAAAAAATAATAAATAATAATAATAATAATAATAATAATAATATAATAATAATAATAATAATAATAATAATAATAATAATAATAATAATAATAATAATAATAATAATAATAATAATAAAAATAATGATAAAAAAAAACAGTGCCTCAGAGAGCCGTCCTGCCAGTGCCATCTGCCACTGACTCGACCTTCCTTACTTCAGTGTGTTTGCGTGAGTGTAAGTGTAGTGTTGCTGATGTCATTATCAGTCTGTTGGCATTGATTGAGGGACAGAGTTGGGGGATAGATTAGGGAAAAAGGAAAGATTTGTGGGTGTATTTGTGTGTTGTGTGTGTGTGTGTGTGTGTGTGTGGTGTGTGGTTTTAAGTTTGTGTGTGTGTGTGTGTGTGTTGTAAGTTTGTTTGTGTTTGTGTGTGTGTGTGTGTGTGTGTGTGTGTGTGTAAGTGTTGTGGTGGTTGTAAGTTTTGTTTTGTGTGTGTATGTGTGTGTGTGTGTGTGTTGTGCTGCGTGCTTCTAAGTTTATGTGTTTGTTCATGTGTGTGAGAGAGAGTCTAAGTTTTATGTATTGTACGCGGTGGTGTATGTATGTACGTGTATGTGTGCACGAATTAGCGCGCGTACATCCATTTATTAATCAACCACATTGCCCCCTCTTTCAAAATACCCAAAGACGAAAATAATTAGCTAGAAAATGGAGGAAAGAGGGAGAGAGAGAGAGAGAGAGAGAGGGAGAGGCCGAAGAGGGGAAAAATATTTTGATGTTGAGGAAAAAAAAAAAAAAAAAAAAAAAAAAAAAAAAAAAAAAAGTTTTTCAGAGGGAGTTTGTGAAAGACAAAAGCGCGCCTTAGAAATCCAAAGTTTTGCCGGCGAGGAAAGTGTTCAACTAATTTTCTAAAGAAGAATTTGTTGTTGCTTTTGCTTTTTTTCCTTCTTCCACTCCCCCCACCCCCCCTTTTTTTATAATTTTTTGAGTGATGGAGTTAATATTCTATATTAGATTTGCTTTTTGTTCTTTTGTTTGTTTGTTTTTTGCTTTTTTTTTATTTTCGTTCTTTTTGTACTACTCTTGCTGTTGCTGTTATTACTGCTACTGTTGAAGTACAATTCATTACTTTTTCGAAAAGATTTTTCACTTTTTTTATTTTTGCTTCTTTTTGTTCTTCATTTTTGTCTTCCTTCTTCGTCTATTTCTTATCTTCTTTCTGTGTTTTTTTTTTTTTTTTTCTCACTTCCTCCTTCAGCT
>NW_020869483.1:298250-305750 GCF_003789085.1 Penaeus vannamei
CACATATTATATATATATATATATATATATATATATATATATATATATATATATATATATATATATATATATATATATATTTATTTATTTATTTATATTATTTATTTATTTATTTATTTATATATTATATTTATTTATTTATTATTTATTATAATATTTATAAATATATATAATATATATATATATATATATATATATATATATATATATATATATATATATTATTATAATTTATATATTTATATATATATATTATATATATATTATATATTATATATATATATATATATATATATATATATATATATATATATATATATATATATATATATATATATATGCAAACTCGCATACATCTTTCATTGAGGTCTAATTCAAGTGTATATTTTATCAACAGATTTTTAAGCATTCTTGACACTACATATTTAATCTACAATCTCTGTATAACATCAGTAACAAAATCACATTGTCTAATTCATTTTATTATTTCATAATAACCACTATCCTTATAACCAAATATGAATTACACATCATTTTAAAACATTCCTAACACTAAATATCTCACATTACTCTCACAGCACCCATCACATCAACATCAAACTCACTTAATTTATCCTTTTATCCAACCTCTCACGCTTCTAAACCACCAACATCACCATCCTCACCCTCATCACCATCAATTACACATCATTTTAAAACATTCCTAACACTATCACCACTACTTTCACTCACACATCATCACACTCACCTTATACCCTTCTCACGATTCTAAACCACCAACATCACATCCTCATCATCATCACCATCATCCTCACCATCATCCTCATCACCACTCCACAAAACAAACCTCACAAACGACCATTCAATATTTACGTTCATCACAAACTAACGAACATCACCATCATCATCACCATCATCACCAATCCTCATCACCACCTCCACAAACAAACCTCACAAACGACCATTCATAATTTACGTTCATCACAAACTAACGAACATCACCATCATCCTCATCATCATCACCAATCTCATCATCACCACCTCCACAAACAAACCTCACAAAGGACTATTCATAATTTACGTTCATCAACAACTAACGAACATCACCATCATCCTCACCATCATCACCAATCCTCATCACCACCTCCACAAACAAACCTACAAACGCCCATTCGAATTTACGTTCATCACAACCGAACATCCCATCATCCTCATCACCAATCCTCATCACCTCCCACAAACAAACCTCACAAACGCCCATTTAGAATTTACGTTCATCACAAACTAACGAACATCACCATCATCCTCATCATCACAATCCTCATCACCACCTCACAAACGCCCATTCAGTATTCACGTTCATCACCGAACATCACCATCATCTCACCATCACCCTCCACAAACAAACCTCACAAACGACCATTCAATATTCACGTTCATCACAAACTAACGAACATCATCATCCTCACCATCACCACCTCCACAAACAAACCTCACAAACGACCATTCAATACTCACGTTCACCACAAACTAACGAACATCACCATCATCCTCACCATCACCACCACAAACAAAGATTAATGGTTTTTTATAATTAATTTTATAAATTTGATCATCCTCATCAACCACCTCCACAACAAACCTCACAAACGCCCATTGAGATTACGTTCATCACAAACTAACGAACATCAACCATCCATCCTCATACTCATCACCAATCCTCATCACCACCTCCACAAACAAACCTCACAAACGACCACTCATTATTTACGTTCATCACAAACTAACGAACATCACCATCATCCTCATCCTCACCTACTCATCACCAATTCATCTCCTCATCACCATCCTCATCATCACCATCCTCATCACCATCCTCATCATCACCATCCTCATCACCACCTCCAAAACAAACCTCACAAACGAAATTAGAATTTAACGTTCATCACAAACTAACGAACATCACCATCATCCTCATCATCATCACCAATCCTCATCACCATCCTCATCATCACCAATCCTCATCACCACCTCCACAAACGACCATTCAATATTTACGTTCATCACAAACTAACGAAAATGTCCTGAAATGGTCACCACCGCCGTTCCTCATTGTCGCTGCTGGCTGTCCGTTGCCGTCGCTCCGATTCTGCAATGGAGAGATGGGCGGTTAGATATGGGTCTCTGGGGGGGGGGGTGAATGTTGGTGTTGGTGTTGTTTTATTATTATCAATACTATTCTCTTATTTTATTATTATTATTTTTTATTATTATTATTATTTTTTTTTTTTATTATTATTATTATCATTATTAGCAATACTATATATTTATTACCATTATTATTAGTATTGTTGTTGTTAGTGATGATATTTTTATTATTGTTATTATTATTATTATTATTATCATTATTATATTATTATATATTATTATTATTATCATTATATTATTATATTATTAATTATTATTATTATTACCATTATTATTGTTATTAATATTACTATTATTTATTATTTATTGTTATTATTATTATCATTATTATTATTATTATTATTATTATTATTATTATTATTATTATTATTATTAATTATACTATCATTTATTATTATCAATTATTAGTCAGTTAGTAGTATTATATTATTGTATTGTTATTATTATTATTATTAATACCATATATTACATTATTATTATTATCTATAATATTACTATTACTACTACTGCTACTACTACTACTACTGATATTATTATCAGATTTATTGTTAATGTTATCATTATTGGCATTATTATTATTATAATAATTATTGTTATTATTATCATTATCAGTTAGTAGTATAGTGGTAGTAGCATTTTATATCATGATTATCTAATTTCATCAGCATGTTAATCTTATTATTAATTATTTAATATTATTGTTATGATTATTACTGTTATAGAAATTGACGTTCTAGATAATATTATTGTTATCATTTTTATCATTATCATTATTTATCATTTTTATCATTTTTATTATTATTATTATTATTATTATTATTATTATTATTATTATTATTATTATTATTATTATTATTATTATTATTATTATTATTATCATCATCATCATCATTACTGATTATGATTGTTAATATTATCATTATTATTATTATTGTTTTTATTATTATTATTATTACCATTATCATTATGATGGATATAATTAGTATTGCTGTTATCATTATAAGCTTTTGATTTTATTATCCCTCATTATCAATATTACTATTACTATTATTTTTATAACCATTATTATTATAATTATTAGTAGTAGTTTCTAACAATTATTATAATTATTTATTATTTTCTTTTTTATTATGAACAATACTAATACTATTAGTATTACTATTTTAATTAATGATTTTATCTCTTTCCTCCATCTCTCTCTCTCCTCTCTCTCTCTCTCTCTCTCTCTCTCTCTCTCTCTCTCTCTCTCTCTCTCTCTCTCTCTCTCTCTCTCTCTCTTCTCTCTCTCTCTCTTCTGCTATTTATCTTTTTCTCTTCCTCTCTCGTTCAGTTATGCACGTTATTCCAGCCTCCGGCATTCCAACAAACCACTAAAGAGCAAGAAATAATTAAGAACAAATAGTAGTAACAATACTGAGAGATAGAGATAGATAGATAGATAGAGAGAGAGATAGATAGATAGATAGATAGATAGATAGATAGATAGATAGATAGATAGATAGATAGATAGATAGATAGATAGATAGAGATAGATAGTGAGAGAGAGAGAGAGAGAGAAGAGGGATAGGGAGGAAAGGAAAAAAGGGAGAGAGAGAGACAGACAGAAGAGGAATAAGAAAAGCAAAAAAAAAAAGAAAAAAAAAAACTTTTGCGTTTGTATCCATCCGATTATACTTTTTTTCAGATTTTAATAACATTAAGAATAACGACATTCTAATGACACAGAAGACGAATAAGGAACAGGTTATATCGGTGTCAAGATGATGATAGAAAGACAAAGAGAAGATCATTAGGGGAATAATTGTCCATTGGAGAATTCTCTTTAATCTTCATAATGAGGATAATTATATATGGATGCATAAAGGTACATGGTTAGGAAATGGTAACTAATACAGGGTAATGTGAATAAAGGAATAACTTATCTGGATTACAATTATAATCATAATTATAAATATAAGCAATATTAACTTTGCAAACTTTATATTATTTTCAGTAATTATTATTATTTCACTGACATCATTTCACAAACATTACTACCATTATAGTTATCATCTTCTTAAGTCTTATTTTTATTTTTATTTTAATAATTTAAAATATTGTAATGGTATTGATACAGTTATAATTACTATTACATAAATGTTATACTTAATATGATAATGGATATTGCACAAAAGATAATTACAATGATAATAATAAGAATGATAACAATAATAATATTAATAATAATAATAGTAATAATAATAATAATAGTAATAACAATAATGCTGCTGATGATAATAACAATAACAAAAATAATAATATCAGTGAAATAATAATAATAATAATAATAATATAATAATGATAATAAAAACAATAACATAATAATTAATAACAATAACAATAATAATAATAATGCTCATCATCATCATCATTATTATCATTACTATAGTTATTCTGTACTAATGTTGATATTAATATTAATATCACTGTAAACATTTGAATTAATATTAATGTTCTTAACTTAACATTATCATTACTATTTTCTTATTATCATTATTATCAGTATTCTTTTCCTTAATATTGTTGTTGTTCTTGTTGTTGTTGTTGTTGATGTTGCTATTGTTATTGTTATTATATTGATATATATTATTATTGATTATTATTTAATTATTATCATTATATTATAAATTATTACTATTTTTATTATTTTTATCCATATTAGTGTTATTATTATCATCATCATTATTATTGTTATTATTATTGGAATTATTATCATAATTATTACCATTATCATCATCAATATCATTATTATTATTATTGTTATCATTATCTTTATTATTACCATCATGAATATTGTCATTATAATCATAAAAAATATTACCATTTTTATCATCCCAAAAAGGAGATAGCATCATTTTGTAATTATTACCATTCCTATTATTATTGTCAACATCACTTCCAGTTCAGCTATTCAGGAATTAACATATAAACCACCTTCAAACATAGAACAAATACAAGAAACAACAATCACAACAAAAACACAACCTGCACAACAATCACAACAGCACGTACCCACGAACGAGAAAATACTCCCATAAATAGTGCCACGATGCTCAGTGATCATGAAAAAGCAAACATTCAAATATTCTTCCGATATCACCATGATAAGAAGAAAAAATGGTAATGATTCACCAACACGGTATAGCACACTCATAAACTTGCGACGTTCCTGAAGAAGAGGCAGACACGCTTTCGATCCCGTAAAGCTTGGGCGTGAAATCTAAACGCATTCAAAATTAATGTGAAATCTAAATAGTTTAATAATTAATGTCATGTCGCATGCACTGTCCATTGTCAGAACGAAATGCTCCCGATAAATCTATGAATAACTTCTTCTTCTTCTCTCTTTTTTTTCCTAGAGCGAAAGTTACAATAGTTGCATAAAGCCATGTAAGCTATCACTGGGTTGTTTACATTTGGATGTCTTATTGCATTTATTATTTTTTTTCTTTTTTTTTTATTTCGTTTCTTTGGGGGGGGGGGGAAGGGGGTGTGACGAGGGGGAAAGAATGAGTAGTGGGTATTGATCCTGAATTCGTGTTTATGATATTTCTTGTGTCGTGTCTTGTGGGTGTGAGGAGGAAGAGGAAGAAGAGGAGGAGGAGGAGGGGAGAAGGAGGAAGGAAGAGTGGGAGGAGAAAAGGAAGAGGGGGAGGAGGAGGAAAAGGAAAAGGGAGGAGGAGGAAATGAAGGTGGAAGAGGGGAGGAGGAGCAGAAAAGGGGGAGGAGATAGAAGGAGGAAGAGGGGAAGGAAAAGAAGGAGGAAGAGGGGGAGGAGAGGAGGAAAGGAAGAGGGGGGAGGAGGAGGAGGAAAGGAAGGAAAGAGGGGAGGAGGAGGGAAAGGGAGAGAGGGGAGGAGGAAAAGAAGGAGAAAGAGGGGGAGGAGGAAGAGTGTGAGAAACGACAGGAACAATAAATGAAGACGAGTACAAAGAGGGAAAATATGATAAAACAAATTCCATGACGATGGGATAAGAATAGAATTTAAAGAATAAAAAAGACGAGAGAAGAAAAGAGAGAAAAAAATCAAATGGATAAGATTTAGAAGAAAAGAAGTTAGAGGTATAGATAAAGAAATAAAAAGTAAACATTAAAATTAACTATTCTGCATGTCCATTCGTCGTAAAATAGTACGAAAGTTGTAAAAGAAATTATAAAAAACATTCTTAGACAAAAGTAAATCGATGTAATAACTGATTAAAATTAACTATGCATACTCAAGGTCAAATCTTGTGTTCCTTGGGTTTTAAAAAAATACAAAAGAGTCAAAATTTAATACTATGAAGATTTCATAGCATAACTACCACCATTAGACCATAATAAAACATTAGAATTTTTTTATCACCATTAAAACAATCTAGATGCAGATAATACTAAAAGCAACATCAACAGCTACAAAAATTAAAAGAAAAACTGCGATAAAAGTTCACCTAAACTACAACAAAATATCACAACTCCACTATCAACACCACCACCACAGCAGCACCATTGACAACATCAACATCAACAAAATTATGTACAACATAAACACCATTACCCACACCAAAACAACAACAACAATTAATAACAACATAAACACACCACCACCACCACACACACCACCACCACCACAACAACACACAACACAACACAACCACCACTACACACATCAACACCACCACCACATCACCACCACCACAACATCACCACACCACAACAACAACACATCACCACCACAACAACAACAACGACAAAACTCCTTCAAGAAACTAAAAAAAAAAAAAAAAAAAAAAAAAAAAAAAAAAAAAAAAACATTTCGATTACACCATAAAGCAGATAAGAAAAAATCTCGATTGATAGTAACTTTGATCGTTAGCCCGATACAAGGGAACATAAAATGCTAAATATAAATTTCTTGTCAACTTGTTAAATTGTTAAGCAAGTGAATTCTGTGAGAGTGAGCGATCTGTGGGGTTGATAAACCTGTGTGTAAGATGCTGTTGTTGTTGCTGTTGTTACTTTGGAGATAGAAGGAGAAATATAAGAATTATGTGTGTGTGTGTGTGTGTGTGTGTGTGTGTGTGTGTGTGTGTGTGTGTGTGTGTGTGTGTGTGTGTGTGTGTGTGTGTTGTGTTTGTGAATTTATTCTCTTTTAATACTAATGTTTTTTAAATAGTTATATGTATTTTTAAACATATGAAAGGGTAAAAAAAATATTTCTTAATACGATTATAATGTACATGATGATAAACTACCTTTCTTAATTTATTTTCT
>NW_020869484.1:33470-60970 GCF_003789085.1 Penaeus vannamei
TGTGATTATTATTATTATCATCATCATTATCATTATTGTTATTATTATTATCATTAATGGCAATGATCACGAAAGCAAGAATGAGCTAGATAAAATATATAATACCGAAGCTAGTAATGATATTTCCAGCCTTAATAAATATACATAGGCCTACGATGATGACAATTTTCCCCAATGTTATTGATGGAAAAGAATATTGAACTCACAGTGAGGCGAGAGCTGGCAACCCTCTAAGGACGGCGCCCGCTATGGTCGTCAAAGGATTTCCGTCCAAAATGCTGCGTTGGAAGGAAGACAGTGCCATGATTTTTAGATTTTAAGATTTTTTAAATTCATCTTATGCGGATTTTTTTTTTTGGTCGATATTTGAGATGTTTAAAAAGGAAAAAAATTATGGTATATATATAAATATAAATATAATATAAATATAAATATATAAATATATAATATATAATAATAAATATATAAATATATATAATATAAATATAATAATAAATAATATAAATAATAATAATATAATATAATATAAATATAAAATAATAATAATATATAAAATATATAATATAATAATATATAAATAATAAATAATATTAATAAGATAATATAAATATATAAATAAAATAAATAATAGATATATAAATCGAATAGATAAATGCGTCAGTGAAACAGAAGAAATTACGGGGCACTGCGACATACTTACGTACATACTGCACTATCTAGGAACAAGAAATGCACACGACTCGACTACATTGTCGTACTTTGTGGATTGATTCGGGTAGGTCACGACAACGCACATGTTTTTGGGGTGAGGCTTGACTATCGCACAGCGCACCGCACGGACAACACTACGCACCATCACACCACACACACACACACAGACACTACACAGCGAGCACACGACACATCGTACAACACATCACAACACCGACACCACGCACACACAATCCACACACATGCATACGCAATTTCCATCAACACACACCTCACATCCACACAAACATTACCTGCGCACGCACACACACACACCACAAAACAAACATACGCCCACACACACGTCACACACACTATGGTCCACACACACAACTCAAGCGGCACGCACACACACAGTCACACACATTACACATACCGCGCAACAACGCACACACATACACACGCACACAGATCAGTACACACACACACATATCAGCATCCACATTCATGTCGCACACACACACAACACCACGTCACACAATCTCATGTTTCACCATGATTACACACTCAGGTTTCAACGCAAGTAATCTCATGCTTACAGGCACACTACATTCCGATCATGTGATCGTGTGTATCTTGGGCTGACGAGTCTGCGCAAGACCGATCACACTGTACGCGGCCTCGCAATCGCGCCATGGCACTCGACAGGCGCAGTCACGCAGTAACTCGCTCAACTCGGGGCCAGAACTCTATTCGAACGACACTATTGTATTAGTGTAGCTTGGTAGACATGAACCCGTTCGCGTAGAGACACGCAACACCACACACACGCAACCCACGGAGTGCACAGTGTTTTCGAGTTGGGCACGGATGGTCTGTGTAGGGAACGGTCAAACTTACATACGTTGCTAACTGACGTCCGATTCGAGTTGTTTCTAGGGGCCGAGGGTATTCCTGGCACACTACTCACACAGCACAGCACCATAGCTGCGTACATACATGGCGGAAACTGAATCACAACAATAGTGGAGTGTGATTCGACCAGTACATAGGCACGCAGACACACCACACACAAACACAGCGTGAATCGCCGTTAGGCGTATTGGACTGGTCGGTCTGATGTGGGTCTCTAGCAGCATCTGATCTGACGAGTAGCGAGGTCAGTGGAGACTCGGGGTCACGGTGTGCGGGGTGGATTTTTCTCTGACCGGGGGCACACAACACGAGCAACGAGGCCACACCAACACAGCAGCGGCACATTCATTCCACACGGGTCATGTATGTGGGGCGCAGCTCTGGTACAGCACACACCACAACGACAACACAGCAAGTGCGTCTGCAGACACTACGCAGCGAGACTAGGAGGCCGGGCGCGAAGACGCACACACCAATACACAACACACACATGTGATCCAGAGCGGTACCGCACCACGCATCAGAGTCACGCATAAGCAACAGAGGTGAGGATAGTTGATGTCGTGACACTACACAGAGGGAACTTACAGCACAAATCTTCAAATCAGGCAGAATGGCGGCGATAACCGTTTGGACGCTATCACTACCTTGAGGTTTGTTGACCAATTTGCAGGAGCACACCAGGTGCTCAGCGAGTGTTCGCTAACCGGCGCGCGCCAGCACACACACACACAACGGCACACCCATACACAGCACACCACAGACACGACACGACAACCGCATACACATGGACATGTAACAGCATGAACCACCGCACATCGAGTGGATTTTTGTTACGTCCGCATTCTAAGTCTGTGTCGTTAGGCTGACCTATGACACATCGTCGCGACAAAATCTAAATAGAAGCATAGCAACCAGCTAGGCACAAATTTACCTAGCACAAAGAACACATTTACAGCATGTTCACAGTAGCATAGCATTCACACACACGATACAAACAACCACTGCACGACTGAGAGTGTATC
The DNA here is from genome assembly GCF_003789085.1 of Penaeus vannamei. NCBI lineage: Eukaryota > Metazoa > Arthropoda > Malacostraca > Decapoda > Penaeidae > Penaeus > Penaeus vannamei. The sequence goes on from NW_020869484.1 coordinate 36,101, forward strand.
CACGACACACAAGACTGCAACGCGAAAAAAAACATAGGCTAGATAGAAATAGTACAGTATAGTTTATATAATTGTAAGTGGTGACTGAAAATGCCAGTCTATGTTCTGTATAATATGTATGCATGTTTGTATGTTTATGTTGTACGCATGTGTGTTTGTATGTATGATGTATAAACCATGTATGCATAAATGTATGTAAAAGTATGTGTATGATCATGTGTATAATAATGTTTGTACGTTGATGCACATAAACAGTATGAAGAGTGTGTTATGTATATTGATATTTTGTTAATGTGTTAATATGTTTGTAGGTGTCATCAGATAGTGGTGAATGGAATAGTATAAATGTTTGGGTGGTAGTTGATATGTAAGTAATGTAAGTATATAATGTGATGTATGTATGCATATTATGTAAGTAATGTAAGTATATATGTATGTAATGTCTATATGATAAGTATGTAAGTGATTTATATGGTATGTGTAAATATGTAATTGTTTTTCGTGAAGATATAAGAGTATGGTTTATGTATATAATGTTAAGTATTAGTTATATGATGTATGTCTATATGTAGTTATAGGTGTAATATATATGTATATATGTATGTATATATTGTAAAAAGTATGTAAGTTAATATGTTGTATGGTATTTCTATGTAAGTATGTAGTTATAGGGATATGTAGTATGTTTATGATATATTGATGTAAGGTATGGTAAGTATACTTATGTATGGTATGTATATATGTAGTATTAAGTATTATATGTATGTATGTAGTATCATGATATGTAAGTATATATACTGTTATGTATGTATATATGTAAGTGTGTAAGTATCATGAAATGGTGCTAATACGTATGTTAGTCTAGATTATTTGTAGTGTAAATGTACTGTAAGGCATATGTATTAGGGTCATTAATGGTGTTATAGTATGCGATACGGTTCACCTCATTGGTGTATGTAGAATGTACTATGGAATTGTAAATGAACGCTAAATATGTAGTTAGTGGATGAATACCATTGGAGTTACGAGTGTATATAGGTGTGTAAGGATAACACCGTGCCAGTATATACATAGTATGTATACTATCTATTTTTTTCCATCTGCATTATTGTTAATAGCGTCCCTCATGTACGGACGATTCCACGGGAAATCCGTAATCAATCCTAAAGTATCCGATGCCTAAATATGTATGGTTCTCCTTACGCATGACACTGTATGTATATACCTATGTATGTAGGTATTTAAATAAAGTAATGTCCCTCATGTACACATGCATATATGCTATACAACCTATGTATATATCTAAAATTTTATGTACTCCATATACGCGATACATATGTGTATACATTTAATGTTATGTCAATCTAAACATTTTATGTCGCGCTGTATCACATGGCATGTACGTATACACCTAATGTAAGTCTCCAAATACGATATGGTCTCATGTACACATGCATGTACGTATACACCTATGTAAGTCTCTAAATACGCTAAGTCCTCATGTACACATGCATGTTACGTACATACCCTACGTATGTCCTCTAAAATACATATCCTCATGTACGCATGTATGTACCTATACAACCCGATGTAGGTAAGGAAAACACACACATGTAGTATGATTTTTGCAAACAGACATCGGCCTCAAGTATCTAAATACGCATGTATGTTACGATAATACACCGATGTAGGTAAGGAAAACACAACACATGTCGTATGATTTTTTTGCAACAGACATCGGCCCGCTTTTACTTACAGAGTCCGAAGGGATTCTAGCCGGAGAGCATCTTCTCGAGATGGATGATCTGTTGTAATTAAGTTCCTGGAAGGATAACCCCGTTAATCACCCTTAATTAGGAGGGGCACTTAAGGTGATGTGAGGGAGGGAGGGAGGGAGGGAGGGAAGGAGGGTGGGTGGAGGGGGAGGAGGGAGGGAGGGATGGAAGGAGGGGGGGGGGGAAGGAGGGAAAGGAGGGGAGAAAGGGAGGGAGGGGAGGGAGGGGAGGTAGGAAGGAGGGAGGGAGGGAGAGAAGGTGGGTGGAGGGAGGGGAATGGAGGGAGGGAGAGAGGGAGGGTGGGAGGGAGAGAAGGTGGGGGGGAGGGGGAAAGAAGAGAAGGGAGGGGAGAGGGGAAGAGAAGGTGGGTGGAGGAACGGAGGGAGGAAGAGAGAGAAGGAGGGAGGGAGGAAGAGAGGGAGAGAGGGAGAGAAGGTGGGTGGAGGGACGGAGGAAGGGAGAGGGGGGAGGGAGGGAAGGGAGAAAGGGAGGAAAGGAGAGAAGGAGGGAGTGAGAGAGGAGGGAGGGATGGAGAGAAGGGTGGGTGGGAGGGACGGGAGGAAGAGGGATGGAGAAAGGGAGGGAAGGAGAGAGGAAGAGAGGGAGGGAGGGAAGGAGAGAGGTGAGAGGAAGGGAGACAGGAAGAGAGGGTGGGAGGGGAAGGAGATGATGTGAGTGGGTAGAAAGAGGAATCGGAGAGAGGGAGAGGGAGGAAAGGTGGAAGAGGAGAGGGAAATGGAGATAGAGAAAGTAAAAGACAGACAGACAGAGAGAGAGAGAAGAAAAAAAAGAAAGGATAAAATTATGATGACGATGTAGACAAATAGTTATTGATATATGGTGGCATCATTAGTTGAAATAGTGATACTGTAAAATGAACATTGTCTTGAAAATGTTAATAATTATAACAATTACAGTTATAATTCTGGCCCTAATGCCAATGCTGATCATAAAAAAGTAGTAGGAGAAGAATGGAGAAAGGGAGAAGAAAGCGGAGTAGGAGGAAGAGAACAAAAGGAAAGTTGGAGAGGAGAGAGGAGAGAGAGAGAGAGAGAGAGAGAGAGAGAGAGAGAGAGAGAGAGAGCGAGAGAGAGAGAGAGAGAGAGAGAGAGAGAGAGAAGAATGGTGAGAGAGGAGGAAGAAAAGAAAAGATTGAAGAGGGAAAGAGAAAAGGGAGGAGGGAGAAGAGGAGGAGAAGTGAGAGAGATGGGAAAAAAGAAAAAAAGGAAATGGGGAGAAAAAGGAGAAAAAGAGGAGAGAGGAGGGAGAAAAGATAAAAAAGAAGAGAGAGAGAAAGAAAGGAAGAAAGGGAGAAGGGAGAAATGAAAGAGAGTAAAGAAAAAAGGGAGAGAGGAAGGGAACGAGGCAGTAGTGCAGTACTGCCTGTACGAGAACAGTACTTATAAACAGTCGAGAAAGGTACTTACAAGTCGACGAGAAACTTATAAACCGCGAGAACAGTACGAGCCGAGAACAGTACTTATAAAGCAGTCAAGACAGGTACTTACAAGTCGACTGACGAGAAACAGTATCTTACAAGTCGAAGAAGAACAGTACTTCAAAGTGACGAGAACTTATAAACCCCGTCTTACATCGACGAGAACAGTACTTACAAGTCGACGAGAACAGTATTACTACAAGTCGACGAGAAACAGTACTTACAAAGTCCCGGACACTTATAAAAACGCCGAGACAGACTTATAAACCGCCGAGAACAGTAACTTATAACAGTCAAGACAGGCACTTACAAGTCGAGAGAGACGAGACACAGTACTTACAAGTCGAGAGAAAAGTACTTATAAGCAGTCAAGACAGTACTTACAAGTCGAGAGAACAGTATTACCAGACGAGAACAGTACTTATTATAAGCAGTCAAGACAGGCACTTACAAGTCGAGAGAGCAGTACTTACAGTCGACGAAACAGTATTATAAGCAGTCAAGACAGAGGCACTTACAAGTCGACGAAGAACAGTACTTACAAGTCGACGAGAAACAGTATTATAAGCAGTCAAGACAGAGGCACTTACAAAGTCGAAGAACGAGAACAGTACTTACAAGTCGCGAGAACAGTATTATAAAGCAGTCAAGACAGGCACTTACAAGTCGACGAGAACAGTACTTACAAGTCGACGAGAACAGTACTTATAAGCAGTCAAGACAGGCACTTACAAGTCGACGAGAACATAGTAACACAGTCGACGAGAAATCATTATAAGACAGTCAAGACAGGCACTTACAAGCGAGAGAACAGTACTTACAAGTCGACGAGAACAGTACTATATAGCAGTCAAGACAAGGCACTTACAAGTCGACGAGAACAGTACTTACAAGTCGACGGAGAACAGTACTTTAAGCAGTCAACAGGCAACTTACAAGTCGACGAGAAGTATTTTAAAAGTGAAACGAGAACATAGTACTTATAAGTCAAGACAACTTACAAGTCGACGAGAACAGTACTTATAAGCGAACAGAAGGTACTTACAAGTCGAACGAGAACAGTATAAGCAGTTACTTACAAAGTCGACGAGAACAGTACTTAAAGCTACAGGCACTTACAAGTGACGACTTACGTCGACGAGAACAGTACTTACAAGTCGACGAGAACAGTACTTATAAGCAGTCAGAAGGTACTTACAAGTCGACGAGAAACTTATAAAACGTTAGAACCATTACTTACAAAGTACTTACAAGTCGACGAAAACAGTACTTATAAGCAGTCAGGACAAGTACTTACAAGTCGACGAGAACAGTACTTATAAGCAGTCAAGACAGGTACTTACAGAACAGTACTTCAGTCGACGAGAACAGTACTTATAAGCAGTCAAGCAGTACTTAAACAAGTCGACGAGAACTTATAAAACCGCGCCGAGAACAGTACTTACAAAGTCGACGAGAACAGTACTTATAAGCAGTCAAGACAGCCTTACAAGTCGACGAAAGACTTACAAGTCGACGAAGAAACAGTACTTATAAGCAGTCAAGACAGCCTTACAAGTCGACGAGAACAGTACTTATAAGCATCAAGACAGGCACTTACAGTCGACGAGAACAGTACTTACTTACTATAAGCAGTCAAGACAGGCACTTACAAGTCGACGAGAACAGTACTTACAAGTCGACGAGAACAGTACTTACAAGTCGACGAGAACAGTACTTATAAGCAGTCAAGACAGGCACTTACAAGTCGACGAGAACAGTACTTACAAGTCGACGAGACAGTAACTTACAAGTCGACGAGAACAACTTATAAGCAGTCAAGACAGGCATTACAAGTCGCGAGAACAGTACTTACAAAGTCGACGAGAACAGTAAACTTATACAACTTACAAAGAACAGTACTTACAAGTCGACGAGAACAGTACTTATTCTTACAAGTCTTACTTACAAGTCGACGAGAACAGTACTTACAAGTCGACGAGAACAGTACTTATAAGCAGTCAAGACAGGCACTTACAAGTCGACGAGAACAGTACTTACAAGTCGACGAGAACAGTACTTACAAGTCGACGAGAACAGTAACTTTATAAAGTCAAGAACAGGTACTTACAAGTCGACGAGAACTAACAACGAGAACAGTACTACAAGTCGACGGAACAGTAACTTATAAAGTCAAGACAGGCACTTACAAGTCGACAGTACTTACAAGTCGACGAGAAACTACTTATAAGTCGACCCGACAGAACAGTACTTACAAGTACACGAGACAGTAATTGTTCAAGAAAGGTACTTTACAGTACGGAGGGTCGACGAGCCTTGGTCGTGCCTGAAGGACTCTGCCGATGCGATTCCTGCGGAGGTACCTGAGGGAGAGGCAGAATGGGGGGGGGGGAGAGGAAAGCAGTGGAAGGGGAAAGGGAGGATGTGAGGGGAAGGGAGATGGGGGGTGAGGGAGAGGGAGAGAATGAAGTGGAAGGGGAAAGGGAGGTGGTGAGGGAGAGGAATGAAGTGGAAAGGGGAAGGGAGGTGTGAGGGAGAGGAAGGAGTGGAAGGGGGGAGGGAGGGAGAGGAAGCAGTGGAAGGGAAGGGAGGATGTGAGGGGAAGGGAGATGGGGTGAGGGAGAGGGGGAGGAAAGCAGTGGAAGGGGAAAGGGAGGATGTGAGGGAAGGGAGATGGGGGGTGAAGGGAGAGGGGAGGAATGGAAGTGGAAGGGAAAGGGAGGGTGTGAGGGAGAGGAATGAAGTGGAAGGGGAAAGGGAGGGTGTGAGGGAGAGGAAGGAAGTGGAAGGGGGGAGGGAGAGGGGAGAGGAAAGCAGTGAAGGGGAAAGGGAGGATGTGAGGGGAGGGAGATGGGGTGAGGGAGAGGGGAGGAAAGCAGTGGAAGGGGAAAGGGAGGATGTGGGGAAAGGGAGATGGGGGGTGAGGGAGAGGGAGAGGAAAGCAAGTGGAAGGGGAAAGGGAGGCGTGAAGGGAGGAGGAAGGAAGTGGAGAGGGGGGGGGAGAGGGAGAGGAAAGCAGTGAAGGGGAAAGGGAGGATGTGAGGGGAAGGGAGATGGGGGGTGAGAGGGAGAGGAAAGCAGTGGAAGGGGAAGGGAGGCGTGAGGGAGAGGAAGGATGGAAGGGGGGAGGGAGAGGGAGAGGAAAGCAGTGGAAGGGGAAGGGAGGATGTGAGGGGAAGGAGATGGGGGGGTGAGGGAGAGGGAGAGGAAAGCAGTGAAGGGGAAAGGGAGGCGTGAGGGAGAGGAAGGAAGTGGAAGGGGGGAGGGAGAGGGAGAGGAAAGCAGTGGAAGGGGAAAGGGAGGATGTGAGGGGAAGGAGATGGGTGAGGGAGAGGGGGGGGAAAGCAGTGGAAGGGGAGGGAGGCGTGAGGGAGGAATGAAGTGGAAAGGGGAAAGGGAGGGTGTGAGGGAGAGGAAGGAAGTGAAGGGGAGGGAGAGGGAAGAGGAAAGCAGTGGAAGGGGAAAGGGAGGATGTGAGGGGAAGGGAGATGGGGGGGAGGGAGAGGGAGAGGAAAGCAGTGGAAGGGGAAAGGGAGGCGTGAGGGAGAGGAAGGAAGTGGAAGGGGGAGGGAGAGGGAGAGGAAAGCAGTGGAAGGGGAAAGGGAGGATGTGAGGGGAAGGGAGATGGGGGGTGAGGGAGAGGGAGAGGAAAGCAGTGGAAGGGGAAAGGGAGGCGTGAGGGAGAGGAAGGAAGTGGAAGGGGGGAGGGAGAGGGAGAGGAAAGCAGTGGAAGGGGAAAGGAGGATGTGAGGGGAAGGGAGATGGGGTGAGGGAGAGGGGGAGGAAAGCAGTGGAAGGGGAAGGAGGCGTGAGGGAGAGGAAGGAAGTGGAAGGGGGGAGGAGAGGGAGAGGAAAGCAGTGGAAGGGGAAAGGGAGGATGTGAGGGGAAGGGAGATGGGGGTGAGGGAGAGGGAGAGGGGTGAGGGGGAGGAAGGAAGTGGAAGGGGAAAAGGAGGGGGTGAGGGAGAGGGAGAGGAAAGAAGTGGAAGGGGGGAGAGAGAGAGGGAGAAAGAGGAGGATAGAAGTGGAAGGGGAGAGGGGGAGGGGGTGGAGGGGGAGGGAGAGGGATGGGGAGGAAGGGGAGAATGAGAGAGGGCGAGAGGGAGGAGAGAGTGGAAGAGAGATTAAAGAAGATGATGGAGAGAGAGAGAGAGTATGGGAGAGGGGGGGGAGGAAGAGGAAGACGGAGGAAAGAAAATAGGAAAAGAGGAGGAGCAGGAAAAGGTGAAAAAAAAATGGAGAGGGATAGCAGAGGAATAGAAGGAGAGGAGGAGGAAGAGGAAGCGCAATAAACAAAGCATGAACAAACAAACAAAAAACATTAATTGAAAACTGAAAATTCTCACATTCTTATCTACATATTTATCTTTCGAACAACATATCTGTCTATCTTATCTACCTATTCATCTTTATATTTGCCTATCTATCTCCCTATCAAATCATCTAAGCATCAATCTGTCTGTCTTGATCAGTCTATCAAATCTATCTACTTTTCTCTATCTACCTACTTACCTCTCTTCCTCTCTCTCTCCCTCTTTCGTGTTTTATCTTTTTCTCTGTTACTTTCCATCTTTCTTCCTTTCACTCTTTCTTCCTTTCACTCCATTTCTTATCAGCTACTTATCTTACCGTTAACATATCGAATATTCTAATACATTTAATTCTTATATCATTAACTTAATAAACATCTTATCTTCTACGCTAACATCACGGATTATCTTATCGCTAATTAAAATGTTTATCTCACCAGTAACTTATCTTATCGCTAACATATCGAGTACATACTTATAAGTAATTTAACACTTATATCATTAAGTTGATAGATATTCGCTCTTCTACACTAACAATATGGAATATTTTTCTTTCTCTGTTACTTTCTGTTTTTTTTCTGTTACTTTCTATTTTTTCTGTTACTTTCTATTCTTTTCTGTTACTTTCTATTCTTTTCTTTTACTTTCTATTCTTTTCTGTTACTTTTTTCTTTTTCTATCTTTTTTTCTTTCTATTCTTTTTCTGTTACTTTTTTCTCTTTCTATCTTTCTACTCCCTATCACTCTATCTACACGTCCTTTCACTCCATTTCTTATCAGCAATTTATCTTTCCGTTAACATAGCGCATACATGCCCTTATCAGAACCTTAACAATTACGTAAATAATTTGATAAGATATCTCATCTTCTACATTAACAATAAATCTTATCACAAATTGAAATGCTTCTCTTACCAGCGACTTATCTTACCGTTAACATATCCAACACTTTCCCTTATACAGGACATTAATATCTCTGTCATTAACTTATCTTCTACACTCACATCGTGGAATATCTTATCGTTAATTTAAACGTTTATCTTATCAGGAACTTACAAGGACGTGAGACCAGAGAGTCCGGCCAAGGATTCCTGTGTCAGGTTCTCGATTTCATTTTCTTCCAGGAATCTGCGAAGGAAATAAGGGAGGCTGAGAAGGAAGCAAGTGGCGTATATTTGTGTGTGTGTGTGTGTGTGTATATATATATATATATATATATATATATATATATATATATATATATATATTATACTATATTATATATATATATATATATATATATTATATATAATATATAATATATATATAATATTATACATATGTACATTATACATGATAATGTATATGTATATGTATGTATTATGTATGTTATGTTGTATGTTAGTTGTTATTGTATATGTATTGTATATGTAAGTGTTATAGTATGTATGTATAACTGCTCATAATTTATTATGTTGAGTTGTTATATTTAGTATATTTGTATGTTGTATATATGTATATAATAATAAAATATATTATATATTAATATATATTAAAAATTATAATTATATCTTAAAGGAAACCTTATTTTCATCATCTTCGCTTTGTCATTTTCTGTTTGCCCTTCCTTATAATTATTTGGTATGTCATATATTTGGTACCTGTTTTATCAATAAGTTATGTTTGTATCATCGGATTTTTTCTATTTATCTCCCTTGTTTTTTCTTCTTCTTCTTTTCATTTCTTCTTTATCTATATTCTGTTATCTTTCCGTTTTTTTCTCTTTTTCCCCTTCTAATCTCTATAATTCAATCTCCCCCCCTTTTCCTCTTCTTCCATCTCCCTTCCTCCTACCTCTATATATATGTATGTGTGTGTGTATGTTATGCTATGTATTGTAATTAATGTATGTTATTCGTTATGTATGTTATGTCTATGTATGTATGTCTAATGCTATGTATGTATGTAATATGTTATGTATTTGTATATGTAAGTATGTATGTCCTCATATATATATGATTTAATATATGTACCTATTATTACCTATCACTCCCTCTCTTACTATATATATATATGTGTGTGTCGTGTGTGTGGTGTGTGTGTGTGTGTGTTGTTGGTGTGGTGTGTGTGTGTGTAATTGACTAACTAATAAATAATAAATACATATATATATTATATATTACCCTAATATATATATATACATATTATATAATTGATATAATATTATATATACATACATACATACCATGTGTCCATCTACATCTCTCAAACTCCAAGCTCCTTCCTCACGCAACACTCCCCAACAGAAGGGGACGGAGCCAGAATTACATGTCCTGCAGGTGGTGGCGAGGGGGCTGACCGGGTCTCTCGAGGGCACGTGTTTGGAGTTTGAGCCAACCTTTGGGGGGAGAGAGAGAGAGAGGGGGGGAGGGGGAAGGGGAGATTTAGAACCATTTGTGTGGAGGGAGGGAGGGGAGAGAGAGAGAAAGAGAGAGAGAGAGAGAGAGAAAGAGAGGGAAGAGAGAGACGGAGAGAAAAAAAAGTCGGAGAGAGAGAGAGAGAGGAGGACGAGGAGAGGGAGAGAGAGAGAGAGGAGAGAGAGAGGAGAGTACAGCGGGGGGATCGGGGCGTGGAGGGGGATTAGAACATTTGAGAGGGAAGCGAGAGAGATGAGGAGGGAGGGAGGGGGCAGATTAGAACATCTTTGTGTGAGGGGGAGGGAGAGAGAGAGAGAAAGAGAGAGGGAGAGGGAGAGAGCGAGAAGAGAGGAGCGGAGAGATGAGAGCAGAAGAGAGGAGAGAGAGAGAGATGAGATGAGAGCAGATGCGAGAGATCGAGGTCCCTCTCTCTCGCGCTCTCGGCCGCTCCCCTTCCGGCCCCCGCGCGCGGGCCTCCACTCGTTCTGCGGGCGCGTTGCCGGGCATGGTCCTTCGCCTTCCCCGTGTCACCGTTGTCTGTTGCCCGCTCTCCTCCTCGGCCGGGGGGGGGGCGGGGGCGCGGGGGGGGGGGGGCGGGGGGGGGGGGAGAGAGGGGGGGGGGGGGCGCGGCGGGTGGGGGGGTTGCGGGTCGGGGGGGGGGGGGGTGGGCGTCTGGGCAGGGGGGGGGCGGGGGGGGGGGGGGGGGGGGGGGGGGGCGGGTCGCGGGGGCTGGGGGGGGCGCGGGGGGCGGGGCGGGGAGGTGAGGGGAGCTGGGGCTGGTGTAAAGGATGGATTGGAGTGGGGGGGGTCTTGGGGTGTAATTGCACAGGGGGGGGGGGGGGGGGGGGGGGGGGGGGGGAGGGGGGGGGGGGCGGCAGGGGGGAAGTGGGGGGGGGGTTGGGAGAGAAGACGGGGACAGGGGGGGGGGGGGGGGGGAGGGGGGGGGGGGGGGGGGGGGGGGGGGAAAAAAAAAGGGGGGGAACCAGAGGGGGGGGGGGGGGGGGGGGGGGGGAGGGGGAATTGGATGGGAAGAACACAGAAGGGAAGGAGGGGGGATACATAAAGAACCATAAATAATGATGTAGAAAAATAACGCGGGACCGCCACCCCCCAGTTAGGGGTGTTAGGGAGGGAGAGATAATCGGCGGGGGGTGGGAAGGGAGAGGTGGTTGAGAAGGTGGTCCATGACAATAAAGAGAGTTCAGAACCGGGGGAAACGCGAGGTATGGCGGAATATTAGAACTCATTTATGAGGGGTACCTCGCGCGGGGAAGAAGAGAGAGAGAGAGAGAGGGAGAAGGGGGAGAGTCGGGGGAGCGATTAGAAAACATTTTGCTGTGAGGAAGAGAGAGGGAGAGGTGGAGCGACAATGAGGGAGGAGGGAGAAAGGGGAAGAGAGAGGGGGGGATTTAGGACCATTTGTGTGAGGAGAGGAGAAGAGGGTGGGAGAGGTTCCAGTTGATCCGGGCCTGTTAGTGTTGACTCAGGGATATTAATTAAGGGGGGTCGGGGGGACTTCTTGAACCCATTTGTGTGAGGTTGAAGAGGGAGAGAGGGTGGGGAGAGGGAGGAGCTGGAGAGGGGACCTTTGAATTGAGAAGGGGAGAGACGGCAGAGGAGGGAGAGGGAGAGGGGTGGGAGACAGGGACGGAGGGAAGAGGAAGAGTGCGGAATGGGGAGAGGGAGAGGAGAAGGGGAGGAGGATGGAAAGCGAGAGAGAGGAAGGGGAATGAGGGCGAAGAGGGAGGACAGGAGACGGGAGAGAGAGGAGACAAGAGAAGCCAATAATTGAGTATTTTAATTATATAATTATTTTCTTTTCTTCCTCCACATCAAAAACATAATATTTATTCTATATATTATTACCTACACTTTTCTCAACTTCCCAACCATGACGTTTTGTCTTGTCTCGTATCATAACCATATAAAAACACACTTTTTCTATTCCAGAAGAGAGGGGTTTAAAAATTCTGTGTGTAGACAAGGGGAGAGGAGTGAGGAGGAAGAAGGGAGACGAACGGGAGGGGTAAGGATAAGGGAATGAGGGAGGGCAATATTATGAGTCTATCAAACTGAGGAAATAGATGGGCAGGGGTGAGGAGTGGGGAGAGTGGAGAAGGGGAGGGGAGAGGAGGGGAGAGAAAGGGGGAGGGGAGGGAGAGAGAGAGAGATAGAGAGAGAGAGAAGGGAGGGAGACAGAGAATGAGAGAGAGAGAGAAAGAGAGAGAGAGAGAGAGAGAGAGAGAGAGAGAGAGAGAGAGAGAGAGAGAGAGAGAGAGAGAGAGAGAGAGAGAGACCCATCGAGGGACATAGAGAAAGAAAGAGGAAACAAGCGAAAATAAATCATATTCCTCAAGATATATTATTTTTCTCCCAACGTAAACATAAAAAAAAAAGATACAGAAACATATTTTTTTCTTTAAATTACAAAGCACAAAAATTGCAAGTCATCGTATAACCTCGAGATTAAATTCCTTTTCCCTTGGTTACATGGAAAAAAAAAAAAAAAAATAAAAAACGATATGGAAAAAGAATAGATGAAGATGCCACAACTCTTTCCGCATACATATTTAATTGCATTTTTTTCACCATTTTTCTTTCTTCTTTTTTTTTCTTCTGCCTATTTCCCAAAATCGTAATCTTCAATCTCAGCGCCATCTGTGGGATAATGAATTCAATTTGCGACCTTAAACGCGATTGATACATACGCACACACGCACACACGCACACAGACACTTATAAAACCGGCATACAGTCATACACTTTCATTCACACGCATGTGCACATATATTTAGATGGGCATACACACGTCCACACTCACGCACGCACACAGATACATATACACAGACATACACGCTACACTTTAACATATAAGCACACACAAACAAACACAACAAACACACACACGCATACAAACACACACTCACACAAACATTCACATACATACACATATACGCACTCAAACATACAAACACACACTCAAGCCACACACACACCCAATCAATTTGATTTCTTTCTTCATGTCAGGTGTCAAATTATGTATTCATTATTTCGTGATTATATATAGAGTTCTAATAATTAGTTACGGATGTTTGTCAGATAACCTCATTCTCTCCCTCCCTTTCCTCAACCATTCCTCTTTCTTTCTCGTTCTCTCTTTGTTTCTTTCTCTTTCTCTCTCTTTCTTCTTCTCTATTTCCCTCTTTCTCCATCTCCCTCCCTCCCTCCTTCTCTCTCCTTCCCACCTCTTCCTCCATCCCTTCCTCCTTTCCCTCCTCTCCCCTCCCCATCCTACCTGGTGTTCCCCCCACTATTTCCTCACCTTCACCTTCCTCCCTCTCTCCCTCACTTTTTTCTCCCCCTGGCCTCCACCCTTCCTCCTTCCCCATCGGAGGGCGTCCTCTCCCTCCTCCTTCTCTCTTCCTTCCCTCCCATGCTACCTCTTCCTCTCTCTCCCATCCTACCTTCCTCCCATCCTCCTCTTCGCGCCCCTCCCATCCACCTCTTCCCCCCAATTCCTTCCTTTCATTCCTCCCTCCTCCCTCCTCTCTCTCTCCTCCCTCTTCCTCGCCTCCATCCTTCCTCAATCCTCCCCGCCCTCCCTCCCTTCCTCTTCCTCTCCCTCCCATCCTACCTCCCACCTCCCATCCTTTCCTCATCCTCCCTCCCCTCCCCCTTCTTCCCTCTTCCTCCTCCCTCCCAATCCTACCTATCCCCCATCCTCCCTCCTTCTTCCCTCTCCTCTCCCCTCCCAATCCTCCTCATCCCTCCCTCCTTCTCTCTAATTCCTCATCCTCCCCTCCCCTCCCCTCCTCCTATCCCCCCACCTTTCCTCTCCCTCCCTCCCAGGTCCATCCTCTTTCCCCTCCCTCCCTCCCTTCACTTCTCTCTTCCTCTCCCTCCCACCTAGCCTTTCCCCCATCCTTGCCCTCCTCCTTCCTCTTCCCTCTCCCTCCCATCCTACCTTTCCCCCCATCCTTCCCGTCATCCTCCCTCCTCCCCCCCCTCTCCTCCTCCTTCCCTCATCCTCCCTCCCTCCCTTCCTCCTTACACCACCCACACCTTTCCTCCTCCCTCCCTCCCCATCCTCCTCCCTCCCCCTCCTTCCTATTCCCCCATCCTTCTCTTCTCTCCTTCCCTCTCCTCCCTCCTCCCTCTCCCCCTATCCTTCCGCTCCCTCCCATCCTACCTCTCCCTCCCATCCTTCCCTCATCCTCCCGCTCTCCCTTCTTCCCTCGTCCTCTCCTCCCATCCTACCTTTCCCCCCATCCTCCCCTCCTCCTCCCTCTTCCCTCTCCCTCCCATCCTTTCCTTCATCCTCCCCTTCTCTCTCCTTCCTCAGCCTCCCCGCGCCTCCCCTCCCTCCTTCCCCCCATCCTTCTCCGCCTCTCCCTCCCATCCTACCTCTCCCTCCCATCCTTCCCCTCATTCCTCCTTCCTTCTTCCTTCTCCTTCCTCATCCTCCCCTCCCTCCCTCCTCCTTCCCCCCATCCTTCCTCCTCCTCTCCCCTCCCCAGTCCTACCTCTCCCTCCCTCCCTCCCACCTCCTCTCTCTCTAAGGAACCCTACAGAAGCCTTTGCAACGGAGAAGGATTAAGCGGCCTCCTTACCGCTATCTCCCCTCCCATCCTCCTCCCTCCCTTCTTCCTTCCCTCGTCCTGCTCCCCCCATCCTTCCTTCTCCCTCCCCCCTCCTCCCTCTGCCCCGCCTCTCTTCTCTAAGAACCCTCAGAGCCTGCTCTGGACGAAGACTAAAAGGGCTCCTCCAGCTATCTCCCCCTCCTCCGCCCCCCGGGCCCCCTTTCACCCGCCCACAAAAAGAAGCGCTGCTCATATGGCCGTAGTGCGGCGCGGCCGACGTCCCCCACGCACATGTGTTGTGTGCACGCTTATATCAAGTAGAAAAAATGTCGTGGCTGTATAGTGCACACATACATATGATAGTATTTACTATGTATGAATATTATATTATATATATATATATATATATAATAATATATATAAAATATATTATATATATAATACATACATATATAATATATAGATATAAATATTAAATATATATATATATATATATATATATATATATAGTATATATATATATAATATATATATATATATACATATATTATATGTATATTAATATACAATATATACAATACAATACACACACACACACACACACACACACACACACACACACACACACACACACACACACATATATATATATATAGATATATATATATATATATATATATTATATATATATATATACATATATATATATACATATAATTATATCATATATTATATATATAATATATATATATATACTAATATGTATTATGTATATATATATAATAATATATTATATATAATATATATATATATATAATATATATTATATATATATGTGCGTGTGTGTTAATGTGGTGTATACGAGTATATATATATATATATATATAGAATAATATATATTAATGATATATATAGATGATACTATATATATGATATATATATAGATATAAGAGAATATATATATATAGATAATATTATATATATAATACAATACATATCCTCCCTTAGTACTTCTCTATTTGTATTCACATTTAGGTTAATTAGATGATGTCACTACCAGTCAGCTGATCCAGAACGACATTCCTTTTGAGGCGCTAATTTTATAATGATCCCGAAGAGGACAGAGACAGTGATTTCAGGCCATAGTTAAATGCGGCAGATTGTCTCCGTATATTTAATCCAAGTCTTGACACATTTACCTTGGTTATGTCGTCGTCTCTGCTTCTGTATTTTGTGTATTTGATATAAGATTTGGGAGTTCAACGTAATGCATGTAAGCAGGAATATGCAAAATATGAGTGCGAATTATGATGCATTTATACGTGGGTTACCTGTGGGTCGCATGATTTGAACAGGTAAGTTCGCAAACCGCGGCAGGAGGGCGACTGTTGTGCCAAAGGCTGTGCAAAGTGTTGAGTTGACGGTGAGCTTTTTTATGACTTTGAATTTTATTCGCTTATCCATCTGCAAAAAACGAATGAAAAGTAGACCAACGAATTGAAATTAATTATAATTTAGGTAAATCCGATGAGCTCTCTTCTAATACTGGTATATTCTTAGATTTCTGAAGTACCAGATTGAGTATAATGTTTGTTTATTCCTTCAACTTCTGACTTGCCCGAGTGCTCATTTCCTTTCATCAATTCACATCCGATATATAGTATAATATTAATATATATAGTTACTATATAGATATTATATATAGTTATATATATACTATATATAAATATTACTATATATGATGCCCGTATAGTACTATAAAACATATTGCCTTGTTTATATATAAGTTTTTTTTCCTTCAACTAACGTTTGCACGCGAATTTCCCTTCCTCAGTTCACGGTCCGAGATATATTTGTCTCTGCAATTTTATAATTCAACGAAATCCCAATCAAATGGCATCTCGCGAATAGTTGATTTTTTGTTTCACTCATTCACACCCTTTTCGCACCATTTGTCGACATCGGGAACGCCAGCATGCTGAACTCCACCCTTTGCAAGATAGTTGGACACGCGCCCCACCCCACCCCCCCACCCCCCGGATACTGCCCCCCACCCCCACCCCCCCCCCCTGCATACTTCACCCCACCCCCATCCCCCCCGATTACTTCACCGCCCAACCAGCAGTGACGCAGCAAAATTTTAATCGACATATTATATCTATACACATTGTAGGGCATCGCAGAGGGGGAGACGCGAGGTACTCCCTGACGCCGAGCTACTCCACCTGGCTCTGACACCTACTCGGGGCTCCTTTGATCTCAGTCGCGTCCTCGCTCTCCAGGTTGACATCCCGGTAATTGGGCTAAGGATCTGGAGGAGGATCTGGAGGGAGGATCTGGAGAGGATTGGAGGAGGATTGGAGGAGGATGTGCTTGGCGGCGATGATTGCGCGAGTTGGGAGGGTCGTTGTCATCCTTCTCTTTCGGTCTGTCTCTCTCGGCTTCCTCTTCGTCTCTGCTGTTTGTCGTTGCTCTTTGTCTTTGCTGTTTTTTTTTTTTTTTATCTCTCTCGGTCTCGCCTCTTTCTTTCTTCTTTCTCTCTCTCTCTTTCGGTCTCCCCCCCCTCTCCTTCTCTCTCATTCCTCTTCCTCTCTCTCTCTCTCTCTCTCTCTCTCTCTCTCTGTCTCTCTTCTCTCTCTCTCTCCTGTCCTCTCTCTCTCTATCTCTCTCTCTCTCTCTCCTCTCTCTCTCTCGATGTTTCGATTTCTGTTCCCAGTCGCGTTTCCTCTCCCTCCCCCTCTCTCTCACTCTCCTCTATTTTCTTTTTTTCCGATCTCTTTCTCACTCCATCCACCCTCCCCCCCCCCCCCCCCGCTTTCCCTCTACCACAGATTACATCATCATTATCATTAAATTTGTTCATTTGCAATCCTCTTTTTAGAGGGAGAGAGAGAGAGAGAGAGAGAGATAGCGAGACAGAGAAAGAGAGAAAGAGAGAAAGAAAGAGGAGAGAGAGAGAGAGAGAGAGAGAGAGAGAGAGAGAGAGAGAGAGAGAGAGAGAGAGAGAGAGAGAGAGAGAGAAGAGAGAGAGAGAGAGAGAGAGAGAGAGAGAGAGAGAGAGAGAGAGAGAGAGAGAGAGAGAGAGAGAGAGAGAGAGAGAGAGAGAGAGAGAGAGAGAGAGAGAGAGAGAGAGAGAGAGAAGAGAGAGAAAGAGAGAGAAGAGGAAGAGAGAGAGAGAGGAGAGAGAGAGAGAGAGAGAGAGAGAGAGAGAGAGAGAGAGAGAGAGAGAGAGAGAGAGAGAGAGGAGAGATAGGAAGACAGGGAAAGAGAGAGAAAGAGAGAGAAAGAGAGAGAGAGAGAGAGAGAGAGAGAGAGAGAGAGAGAGGAGAGGAGAGAGAGAGAGAGAGAGAGAGAGAGAGAGAGAGAGAAAGAGACAGAGAGAGAGAGAGAAGAGTAGGAATGAACACAAACACAACATCCCCCCCGCCAAAAAAAAAAAGAATAAAAAATAAAAAATATGATAATGATGATAACAGAAGAAATAATCATAGAAAGCAATAAAAAAAAAAGAAAAAAAGAGAAAAAAAAGGCAAAACTCACAGAATCCTCAGCGTGGGTATACGCGTCAAAAGGTGATCAAACTCCACGAAGAGGTTCTTGTCGAGGCCGAGTCGGCGGAGCGAGGTCAGGTCACGTAGTACCAAGGGGTCGAGGTCACGCAGAGTGTTGTTGGTGAGGAGCCTGGTGGGGAAAAAAAAGGAAGGAGGAAGAGGGAAAATGCGTGATGATAAAGAGAAGAAGAAGACCACCAACACACACGATAAAAGTGACCTGATAACAATGAATGACAAAAAAGATAAACGCAATGATATAAGAAGAATGAGTAATAAAAATATTAATGAACAAATGACAAGATTAAAAATATCTTTTATACGATGTATATTATCTTTGCTGTAATCATGTGTTGCATTTTCAGTCGAGAAATAACCATGGTTTAGATATAGCTATGTTATATGTTACAGAAATGGGTTATATATATCATAAACCTGTATGTGTGTGTGCGTGTGGAGAGAGAGAAAGAGCATGTATGTATTATGTAAACTATGTTGTATGTCTGAAAAAATAAGTGTATGTCTGTATGTATAATTTACTATGTAACAATTATAATACTTATAGCAAAGGATACTAACACACCATATATATAAGTATATCATAATAGTGTGTGTCTTGTGTGGTGGCGTATGAGTGGTGTGCGTGTTGTGTGTGGTGGCTGTGGTGTTGTGCTGGTGTGGTGTGTGCTGTGTGTGTGGCTGGTGTGTGTGGTGTGTGTGTGTGTGTGTGTGCTGTGTTTCGCTGTGTGTTGGTCGTGTGTGTGCAGTGGTGTCGCTGATGTATGTGTATAATCTATATGTATGTATGATATGATATGCTTAATACTATAATGAATGTTATAGATAATGTATATATAGTATAGTATGTATGTATTACTATTGTCGTTGACTATATAGTACTGTAATATAATATATGTAGTATAGTTATATTATATGAAGAATAACGGGTATTAGAGCAATATGAATAATCATCTAATATACTGGAAATTAATATACTATACTTAGTATTGTGTGGTCGTGTCGCTGAGATTGTGTCAGTCGTGTGTGTGTGTTGTGTTGTGTGGTGTGTGTATGTGTATCGTGTTGTGTGGTTGGTGTGGCGATGTGTATATATGCTATGTATATAAAGTATATATATATATGTTATATATTATAAATTGTAACATCACTACGAATACAATATACACGATATGAAATTATATAGTATATCAATTTATATTACTACAGGTTAATATAGTATATATACATTACTAACTATACTACTATTATAATCAGTATAGATGAACTCTAACTGTGTGTGTGTGTATGTATAGCACGTATAATAGTATAATTAAATAATAATATATAATTAATATATATATATATTAATACTATATATATATATAATTGTGGTGTGTGTGACAACGGTGACTCATCCATGGCGACGTTGCCATGGCGACGAAATTAGATATATTCTGCAACCTGCGCTGTAAACAGAAGCTGCAAATGTGTTCCAGATGAAATGCACCAAAGAGTTGAGCCAAACACCTGTTGCAAAAGTCTCCTCCGTTCTCTCAGGTGCGTCTCAAAGCAGCCATTAGCTCGCCTCCTGGCAAGCACTGTGGCGAGTGTGGCTTGTGGCAAATGTGGCTTTGTGGCGAATGTGGCTTGTGGCGAATGTTGCGTGCGGATTGGGAATGTGCGTGTGGCGAATGTTGCGTGCGCGTGAATGTGGCTGTGGGCGAAGTTGCGTGCGCGTTGGAATGTGGCTTGTGGCGAATGTTGCGTGCGCGTTGGAATGTGGCTTGTGGCGAATGTTGCGTGCGCGTTGGAATGTGGCTTGTGGCGAATGTTGCGTGCCGCGTGGAATGTGGCTTGTGCGAATGTGGCGTGTTGCCGTGGCGTGGAATGTGGCTTGTGGCGAATGGCTTATGCGAATGTGGCGCGTTTTTGGAATGTGGCTTGTGGCGAATGTTGCGTGCGAACGTGGCATGTGGCTTGTGGCGGAATGTGACGGATTGCGATATTGTTGCGAAGTTGCGTGCGCGTTGGTGGCTTGTGGGAATGTTGGCGGCGTGCGAATGTGGCCGCGTACTCATTGCTCTTTGCGTGCGCGTGGAATGTGGCTTGTGGCGAATTTGCGTGCGCGGATGGAATTGTAGGCTTGTCGCGAATGTGCGTGCGCAAATGTGGCGTGGGCGAATGTTTGCGTGGCGCGTTGGAATGTGGCTTGTGGCGAATGTGGCGCGCCTTGCGTGCGACGTTGAATGTGGCTTGTGGCGAGGTTGCGTGCGCTTGTATGTGAGCTTGGGCGAATGTGGCGAAGGTTGCGTGCGCGTTGGAATGTGGCTTGTGCGAATGTTGCGTGCGCGTTTGGAATGTGGTTGTGGCGAATGTTTGCGAATGTTGCGTGCGCGTTGGACATTGGCTTGTGGCGAATGTGGCGAAAGTTGCGTGCGCGTTGGAATTATGGAGTGGGCTTGTGGCGAAGGTTGTCGGGGTGCGCGTTGGAATGGTGGCTTGTGGCGAAGTGTGTGCGTAGTCGCGGGTGTCCACTTGATTTGTTGTTTTTTGAGTGGCAGACACGCCACTGGCGAAAAACGCGCAACCGGCGACGTGAGGAAAGTGATGACAAGGCACTAGCCGGGAAGAGATATTTGCGAGAGCAAGGAAAGGGATGAGAAAAGGGTGCGGTGTGTGTACGGGGTTGTGTGTATCTGTGTGTTGGTGTGTGTGTGTGTGTGTGTGTGTGTGTGTGTGGTGTTGTGGTGTTGTGTGTGTGTGTGTGTGTGTGTGGGTGTGTGTATGTGCGTGTTGTGTGTGGGTGTGTTGGTGTGGTGTTTGTGTGTTGGTGTGGCGTGTAAGCGTGCTCAGTGTGTGGCCAACGCGAATAAGGACTATCAGTACATATACGTTTGCATTCATGTACTTACAGCGTATCCAGTGTGGGCACGCCCGCGAACGCCCGCGGTGGAAGCCAGGAAATGCTGTTTCCTTGAAGCCCTCTGACGGCGAAGGGAAAAAGCTGTGATTGATACCTGCTCTCTCTCTCTCTCTCTCTCTTTCTTTCTTTCTCTTTCTCTCTCTCTCTCTTTCTCTGTCTCTGTCTCTCTGTCTCTGTCTCTGTCTCTCTCTCTCTCTCTCTCTATTCCCCTCTCTCTCTCTTTCTCGCTCTCTCTCACTCTCTCTCTCTCCTCTCTCCGCTTGCATAAACATATTTAAGAATAGCCTGTATACAACACACACCACACACACACTCACACACACACACACACAACACACACACACAACACACACATATATATATATAATATATAAGAAACTTTACAACTAGCTTTGCAACGAAGATCACCATTTGTTGGGTTGAGAACTAAACAAAATGCAATAATTCTTGCTCCACTTTGATATCAACTGCAGACGTTTCGGGAGCACTTTCACCCATTATTTGATGGACAATACACAACTTTAATTATATACAATCAATAAAGTAAATTACAAAATACCAAATACAATCATTTAGATTATACTTCGTTAAAATGACAATTGTTGGGACAAACTAAAGATTAAAGAGAGAGAGAGAGAGAAGAGAGAGAGAGAGAGAGAGAGAGAAGAGAGAAGAGAGAGAGAGAGAGAGAGAGAGAGAGAGAGAGAGAGAGAGAAGAGAGAGAGAGAGAGCAGAGAGAGAGAGAGACAGAGAGAGAGAGAGAGAGAGGAGAGAGAGAGAGAGAGAGAGAGAGAGAGAGAGAGAGAGAGAGAGAGAGAGAGAGAGAGAGATAAGAGAGAGAGAGTAGAATAATGTAAAGGGATATTAATGCAATACTAATAAAAAATCACTTGTACATGTACATAAGAACAATGCAAGTATTCAATAAATGATTTATTAAGACACAAAACATATCATCAATATTGAAATAGCAAAGTTGAATCACAAAGGTAAATATCACAGAAATGTCAAAGTTACAGTAAATATATTTGAAATAGGTGTGCAAGGACATTGCGAATAACATTCAAATTGACATAGTTAAAGAGATCGAGCTTCTAGAACTTTAGAGAAAGAAGTATGAGGTGAGCGGGAAAACCGGCGCACTATTTTGTATTATAAAAAACTTTAATCGGCATCTTTAATTGAGTTACTTATTGCAATTTGTAAATCGAATGATTAAATACATCTAAGAAGGTGAATTAACAATGATTACTAACCAAAAATAATAAAAAAAACATGGAAACGAGAGCTGCGCAACAGGTGATGCGTACCCTGAGCCGCCAAGGGACGCTATGAAATGGAGCGGTTACTCACCGAACCCAAAACTATCAAACGGAAAGAAAACCACCCGGAGAAATATACGGGAGACTACAATAAAAAAAAAAAAATCCAAAAATAATAATCGTATGATTATTGTTTTAGGAGTTCAATGTCTGTGGAAGATAAATATTGACTTAGATTAGGTTTTTCTTTCCAAATCCATGGCCGCTCTAAGATATTAAGATCAGATTCAAATCGAGGCGGGTCTAGGATTTCAAAATTTTTCTGTAGAGAAGGAATGAATTGTTCTCTGTTTAGTTCTCAGCCGAACAAATGATGAGCTTCGTTGCAATGCGAGTTGTGGAGTTTCTATTTCTTCTCCGCTTCCGTCTGGAATCCAACGACCTGTTATATTATATATATATAATATATATATATATATATATGAATAATAATATTATATATTATATATATGTTTATATATAATCATACATGTATTGTTAATATACATATACAATATATATCACATATATATATATAATATGAATATATATATATATTATATATAATATGCAAATATATAACACACACAACAGTAGATAGGGACAACACACCAGCAACACACACACATCTCTACACACACACAACATTGTGTCGTTCATCCGTCGCGCGTACTTCACAGTCCGAGACGTGAGGGAATCCCACAACTGAAACAGCAGCAGCGGGGAAACAAAGAGAAGTGTGGAACTCATGCTGAAATCACTAAGACCCGAAGCGGGTTAGGTCCATAGGCAAACGTACGGCACACACACACCCAGTTCTATATATATATATGATCTGTTAGTAATATATATATATACATATATAAATATATGCATACGACATACACATAGTATACCAACAAACCAAACACGTGTGTGTGTGTGGAAGGTGGAAGCGAGAAGCATACCTGACTTATTTCTCGGGTCCTAAAAGTAGTAAGCGCTAACTCTACACAAAGGGTGAGATAAGGGTATCTAGCGAAGTCTCATCGCCGCCGTTGACGCACGGATGCTGTTAGTTGGTCGAGAAGAGGAGCGTAAAAGAAAGAGGGAAACTTGATTAAGTGCAGGATAGTATGATGCACGGAAGAGAAGAAAGATGATTGAGATGATGATGATAGATGATGATGATGATAGATGATGATATATTCATATAATTACATAATGCATGATATGTATAACACACATACATAATAATACATAATGTATGTATGATGTACCAAATATTAGCTGCACGTATTTATCTAATTCATATGTGTAATAAGAATTTAATAGTATATGCCTTTTAATTTTTATGTAATCTAACTCGTAATCCATTATGCTATCTAGTCTCATCTATGGCGCGGGAGATTTAGTGCTAGTATAAGTACATTAACTATATGTAGCGTATATAACTACATTTATATGAACACATATTTATGCGCACATACACAGACACCAACAGACAAGACAAACACACCACACACACCACACAACACACAACACTGTTCAACATGACATACAGGCACATCAGAACTACACAATGTCAAATGATGTCAAGTCCACCACACACGAGACAGAGTCATGGGGTTCTTGTGGTGTCGTAGAGCAGCGACACGCAGTTGCCACAACATCGAACATGCGAACCCAAACACACGGCACCACGACTCGGACGGGGTCAGATATACGGGCCTAGTGGTCACGACTAGTGATCAATTCGTTACATGGTATGTTGTTGTATGTTGTATGTACTGTATATATATATATAGGTACGTAATATGATGTTGTGTGAATCGGGTGGAGATTGGCAACACAGTTAGGTGTGAATACGAGTAAGACATGTGGTAGAGGGATAAGTTTAGGGGTGTTTAGATATGTATATATATATATATAACATATATAGATATACATATATACTATATATATAAATATATATATCTATATATCCGTGCGGTTGTGGTGATGTGTTGTGTGTGTGTGTGTGTGTGTGTGTGTGTAGTGTGGTGTTGTGTGTGTGTGTGTGTGGTGTGTGTGTATGTGCTGTTGTGTGTGTGGTGTGTATGTGGCGTATCAATGATGTGTATATAAAATTGTTATAATGTATATAATTTATATCATATATGATATAGTATAATATATTATTTATGTGTGTGTGTGTGTGTGTGGTTGTGTTGTGTGTGTGTGTTGTGGGTGTGTGTGTGTGTGTGTGTGTGTGGTGGTGCTGTGCGTGTGGTGAGTACACCAGCACACAGCCACACACACACATATATTATAATATAGGTTATATATATAAATATATATATATATATATTATTATGTATTACCTATATATATATATGTATATTTATGTATTGCATATATAGATGTATATATATAGATATGTTATATATAATATGACATACTACAGAGACTACATGACATGGTGTGGGCGTGTGTGTGTCGTGTGTGTATCACACATATATCCGTTTTCCCCTCCCCTCTCCCCTCTTTCTCGCTTCTGACCTCTGATACATAAAAAAAAATTAAGACAGAGTAATATGACTGATAACGATGGAGTGAACGATTCATAATGTAACAAA
>NW_020869484.1:65970-67271 GCF_003789085.1 Penaeus vannamei
GATTTATATATTGTGTTTATGTGTTGGATAGAGGATGGGTCATATGTCATGTGGTGAGTATGACTGGTGTGCTGTATGGTTTATGTATTGTGTTTGTGTATTATGATTTATGTATTGCATCTGTGTATTATGGTTTATATACTGTATTTATGTATGTTGGATAGAGGATGGGTATGTCATATGGTGAGTATAACTGGTGTGCTGTATGGTTTATGTATTGTATCTGTGTATTATGATTTATGTATTGTATCTGTGTATTATGATTTATATACTGTATTTATGTATGTTGGATAGAGGATGGGTATGTTATATGGTGAGTATAACTGGTGTGCTGTATGGTTTATGTATTGTATCTGTGTATTATGATTTTTATATTGTATTTATGTATGTTATGATGGTGTGATGTATGGTACCGAGGTAGAGAGAAAATCTGAATATGAGCAAGTGATTAATGACATAGCAACAGATGGGATATAATTGGTATATATCAGTCAAGCTCAGAACTATATGTCAATCATATATAAGGCCGGAGATTCTCTTCTTTTCGTCTTCTTCTCCTCCTCTTCCTTTTCTTCTTCTTCCTCTGCCTCCTCTTTCTTCTCCTCCTCTGCCTCCTTCTTCTTCTTCTCCTCTTCCTTCTTCTTCTTCTCCTCCTCTACCTCCTTCCTTTTCTCTTCCTCTTCCTCCTACTTTTTCTCATCCTCCTCCCTTTCATCTTATGTTTCTTCTCCTTCTCCTCCTCCTCCTCTACTTCTTATTCTGTTACCTCCTCCTCTTCTCCTCCTTCTCCTTCGTTCTCCCTCCTCCTCCTCCTCTCCTTCTCCTTCTGTTACCTCCTCCTCTCCCCTTCATTTTCCTTCACATCTACTCCTCCTCCTCCTCCTCTTCTACTTTTATCCTTCTTCTGTTCCCTCCTCCTCAGCCTCCTCCCTTCATCTTCCTTCACATCTCCTTCTTCCTTCCTTCTCCTTCTCGCCATACTTACAGCATTTTTTCCTGTCTGACCAACGGTACGCCTTCTTCCTTAAAATCTCATGAGTCTGGTGCAGGTCAGCTTTGTCGTCAACTGCGGGAAGGACAGAGAAAGGGACTGTGAATGAATAACGAAGATGATGATAAATGTGAGTGAGAGTGGGTGAGAGATGAGAGAGTGAGTGAGTGAGAGGAGAGAGAGAAGAGAAGAGAGAGAGTGAAGTGAGTGGAGTGAGTGATAGTGATGTGAGTGAGAGTGAGTGATGAGTAGGACGTATGTGAGTGAGTGATTGAGCGTGAGTGATGAGAGAGTTGAGAGTGGGTGAGAG
>NW_020869484.1:69455-91955 GCF_003789085.1 Penaeus vannamei
CCCCCTCTCCTCTCCTCTTCCTCCCTTCTCTCTCTCCCTCTCCCCCCTCCGCCCCTCTCTCTCCCTCTTCCTCCCCCTCTCTCTCCCTCTTCCTCCCCTCTCTCTCCCTCTCCTTCCCCTCTCTCTCCCTCTCTCCCCCATCTCTCTCTCCCTCTTCCTCCCCCTCTCTCTCCCTCTTCCTCCCCCTTCTTCCTTCTTTTTTTCCCCCTTCTTTCCTCCCCTCTCTCTCCCTCTTCCTCCCCCCTCTCTCCTCCCCTCTTCCTCCCCTCTCTCTCCCTCTTCCTCCCTCTCTCTCCCTCTTTCCCACCTCTCTCTCCTTCCTCCCCCCTCCTCTCTCCCTCTCTCCCCCCTCTCTCCCTCTTTCCTCCCCCTCTCCTCTCCCCTCCCTCCCCCTCTCTCTCCCTCTTCCCTCCCCCTTCTCTCTCCCTCTTCTCCCCTCTCTCTCCCTCTTCCTCCCCCCTCCTCCCTCTCTCCCCCTCTCTCTCCCCCCTCCCCCTCTCCTCCCTCTCTCTCTCCCCCCTCTCTCTCCCTCTTCCTTTCCCCCTCTCTCTCCCCTCTTCCTCCCCTCTCTCTCCTCTTCCTCCCCTCTCTCTCCCTCTCTCTCTCCCTCTTCCTTCTCCCCCCTCCTCTCTCCCTTTCCTCCCCCTCTCTCTCCCTCTTCCTCCCTTTCTCTCCCTCTTCCCCCCCTCCTCTCCCTCCCCCTCTTCTCCCTCTTCCCTCCTCCTTCCCTCTCTCTCCCTCTCCTCTCCTCCTCTCCCTCCTCTCTCCCCTCCCTCCCTCTCTCTCCCTCTCTCCCCCTCTCTCTCGCCTCTCCCTCCCCCTCTTCTCCCTCTCCCCTCCCCCTCTCTCTCCCTCTCCCCTCCCCCTCCTCTCTCCCTCTCCCTCCCCCTCTCTCTCCCTCTCTGTCCCTCTCCCTCCCCCTCTCTGTCCTCTCCCTCCCCTCTCTGTCCCTCTTCCCTCTCTCTCCCTGTCCCTCTCCCTCTCTCTCCCGTCCCTCCCTCTCTCTCCGTCCCTCTCCCTCCTCTCCCTGTCCCTTCTCTCTCTCTCTTCTCTCTCTGTGTGCGTGGTGCGTGCTGCGTGCTGTGTGTGTGAGCCGAGAGAGAGAGTATGTGTGTGTGGTGCGGTGTGTGTGTGTACAGCCATTCATTTGCTTTCAACTCGTTCTTGGAATCGCTTGCTTAGCCCTTAACCCAATGTATTTTCTTCTACCTCTTTGCTAACTTCCGGGAACCGGTGTTGTGGGAAGGCGGGAAGGAGAGGAGGAGAGAGGAGGAGGAGAGAGGAGGAGAGAGGAGGAGGAGGAGGAGGAGGAGGAGGAGGAGGAGGAAAAGAGAGGGTAAAGTGCAGTCGGGGTAAGGAAGGAAGAGAGAAGGAGTGAAAAGGGGGGAAATAGGAGAGGAGAGGATGGGAGAAGGGGAAGGAAGAAGAGACGATGGTAAGGAAGGAAAAGAGGAGAAAAAGAGGAGAAATAGAGAGGAAGAGGGAGGAGGGGAAGAAAAGAAGAGACGGGGTAAGGAAGGAAGAGAGAAGGAGAAGAAAAAGAGAGAAAAGCCGATGGTGAAGGAGGAGAAGAAGAGGAGACGGCTGGTAAGGAAGGGAAGAGAGAAGGAGAGAAAAGGGAGAGAGGAGAGAGAAAAGTAGATGTAAGAGAGGGAAGCGGAGGGTAGGGTAAGGAAGGAAGAAAGAAGGTGTGCGAAATGAAGAAGAGGAAGAAGGTAAGGGAGGGAAGAAGAAGTAGAAATAGGTAGGCTGAGAGAGAAGGTGAAGAAAGAAAGAGAAGGAGAAGAAGATGGGGAAGGGGAAGTAGGATGAACAGGAGAGTGAAAGAGAGAAAGGGAGAGAAAAGGAGAGAAAAAGAGAGAGAGAAAGAGAGAAGAGAGAGAAGAGAAAAGAGAGAGAGAGAGAGAGAGAGAGAGAGAGAGAGAGAGAGAGAGAGAGAGAGATAGAGAGAGAAGAGAGAGAGAGAGAAGAGAGAGAGAGAGAGAGAAAAGACAGACAAACAGACAGACAGACAGACAGAGCAGATTAAAGAGGATGATTGTTTACATCTCAAAGACCAAGCATTCAAGTATCTTTTATTCATTTATCTTTTTTTGTGGCCATAGGCGAAGGGAAGGAGAAGAGAGAAACAAGAGGCTACAGAGAGAAGAGAAAATTGGAAATAGAAAGAAGAAAGAAAGAATAACACGATGGAGGGAAGAAACGAAGGTAGACAGACTAAAAACAAACTAATAACTAGAGAAGAGAAAGAAAAGAAAATAGAAATAAGGCGAGAGAAAAATAAGAAAAATTGAAGGAAAAAGAGGAAGAAACCAAAGAGACATAACAAGAAAAAACAAAAAAGAAAAAGGCCATAAAAAAGGAAAAAAGAGAACAAAAGAGAAAGACGAGTTTCAGAGACAGAAAAAAGTAAACAATGAAAAAGAGAAAAAGAGACATCACAGAAAGCGAAAAAAATACTCTACCAAACAAACAAACAAACAATAAATAACAAAAATGATAAACAAGTGAATAGCGAGGAAACAGGTCGCGCGCAGGAGGGTCACAGGTCACAGGGTCACAGATCTTCCTGAGAGTAGAGCGGAATGGTTCGATATAAATGAAAAATATAATAAATGAGTAAATCTATAAATAAACAGATAAATAAATAAATAAACTTATGAATATATAAATAAACAAAAATAAAATACACAAGTCAAACAAACAAACACATAATGAACAGATAAATACATAAAAAAAATCCGAGGGTGTATCTCTCTACTCACTCACTCACTCACTCACTCTCTCTCTCTCTCTCTCTCTCTCTGTCTCTGTCTCTCTCTCTCTCACTCTCTCTTTCTCTCTCTCACTCTCACTCTCTCTCTCCTCTCCCTCTCCTTCTCGCTTCTCTCTCTCTCTCTCTCTCGCTTCCGTATGTGAACTCGTGGAGGTCTTTCTTCGATGACCTCCCCCCTCCCCCTCCCCTCCGCTCCCCTCCCCTCCCCTCCCCTCCCTTCCCCTCCCTCTCCCCCCCACCCCGCCCCTGCCACGCGCCCCGGGACTTCCTGCCGCTCGAGGATATTAAGCCGCAGTTGTCTGAGATAAGGGGGGCCCCGGAGCAGTTGTTACGGGGGAGAGGATAATGGGAGCGTCCTTCGAGGCATAACGCAATGCAGACACGACCATAGACACAGACACAGAAGAGTACCAACACACACACACACAACACACACACACACACACACACACACACACACACACACACACACACATACATACAGATACAGCCACGGGCGTACAAACAAAACACATACATACGTTCAAACACAAACAAACACACACACATACATACATATACACACACATAAAAAGACGTGTGTCCGTCTGCCCTATTACACACAACACCAAACAAAAACCCACAACAGAACAAACAAACAAACAAATCCTTCCACAAACAACGAAACAACCCCTCCAAAAAAATCCTACCGCACTCGCCCCATCCCCCATCCCCAACCCTCTACCCGGACGCCCGCCGAGAACCCCCCCCCCCAGGACATCCTTCTCGACCACGCCCCCGAGGGACACCCTTCTCGACCACTCCCCCCCGAGGGACACCTCTCGACCACGCCCCCCCTCCCCTCCGCCCCTTCCTCTCCCCCCGCACCGTCCTCTGAGACTCTGGCCCTCCGCGGTTTTTTCCCTTCGCTCTGACGACGACGACGACGACGACGGCGACGAAGGAGGGAGGAGGGTCTCGAGGGGCGGTGCCTTGGGGCCTCCACGCGGAGAGGGACCCGGTTTCCATGACGAGAGATGCTGCTTCTCTCTTCTTTTTTGAGATCATGGTCCGCGTCTTTTAAGTAGGTTTTTTTTTTTGTTTATCTATTCATTTATTCATTAATTTTTATTTGTCTTTATTTATCTATTATTATTTTTAAAAAGAACATGGTCCGCATCTTTTAAGTAGCTTTTTATCTATTATTTATTATTCATTTTATTTGTTTTATTTCTATTTATTCATTTATTATTACTTTTTAGAACATGATACGCATCTTTTAAGTAGCTTTTTTATCTATTCATTTATTTAATTCATTTTATTTTTATTTCTATTTATTTATTTATTATTACCTTTAAAGACATGGTACGCATCTTGAAAGTCGTCTTTTTTTATCTATTTATTTATTCATTAATTTTATTTCTTTATCTTTATTTATTTATCTATTGTTATTTTAAAAAGAACATGATCCGCATCTTTAAAGTTACTTTTTTATTTATCTATATTCATTTGTTGATTTTTTTCTTTCTATTTTTTTTTTAAGACCATGACCCGCATCTTTAAAGTAGTTCTTTATTTATCATCTATTTATTCATTTATCTATTATCATTTAAGAACATGCCCGCATCTATAAAGTAGTTCTTTATTATCTATCTATTTTCATTTATCTATTATCATTTTTTAAGACATGACCCATCTTTAAAGTAGTTCTTTATATTTATCTATTTATTTTATCTATTATCTTTTTAAGAACACGAACCGCATCTTTATTAAAAAGCGAACGCCATACAAAGACCACTCGCTTACAAAGACCACCCTGAGCCCAGAGGAAGGGCGCCGGTCCAGCGGTCGGATTTGAAGTCCCTTGCAACGCCATTCTACCCCCCCCCACCCCCACCCTTAAAAAAGGAGAAGGTGAGGGAGTATGAAAGGAGGAGAAGTAGACGGAGAGAGAAAGACAGAGAGAAGCGTGAGGGAAAAGGGAAAAAAAAAAGAGAGAAAGGAGGGGAGGAAGGGGAGAGAGGGGAGAGGGAGAAGAGAGAGAGAGAGAGAGAGAGAGAAGAGAGAGAGAGAGAGAGAGAGAGAGAGAGAAGAGAGAGAGAAGAGAGAGAGAGAGAGAGAGAGAGAGAGAGAGAGAGAGAGAGAATCCTAATCAATGTAACCCAAAAACCCGGATGTAAAGCCGTGGCCGCCATCTTGGAAAAAAAAGCCCGCGAAAGAGAGCTCCATCGGCGGGGAAAACCTCGTCCTTCCTGCTTCCTTCTTTCATTCCTCTCTCCCTTCTCTCCTTCCTTCCTAGTCTCCTTCCTCCTTTCCTCCTTCCCTTACTTCCTTTCTTCCTTTTTCCTCTCGTGCTTTCCTTCCTCTCTCCTTTCTCTCCCTTTTATCTAGTCTCCTTCCTCCTCCCTTACTTCCTTTCTTCCTTTTTCCTCTCGTGCTTTCCTTCCTCTCTCTCTTCTCTCCTTCCTTCCTAGTCTCCTTCCTCCTTCCCTTACTTCCTTTGTTCCTTCCTCCCTCCATGCTAGCTGGATCGTTTCTTCCTTCACCCTTTCCCTCATTTCTTTCTATCCCTTCCATCTCTCCCTTCATTCTTCCTTCCTTTCCTTTCCCTTCCACTCCCTTCCCCTTCCTTCCTCACCATCCCCTTCCCTTCTCTTTCCCTCCCTCATCCCCTTCCCGCCCCTTACCTTCAATTCAATTCCCTTCCCTTCTCTTCCTTTCCCATTCTCTTCTCCCGTCTCCCTTCCCCTTCTTCTTCCATTCCTTCCTTCCCCTACTTCCTCCCTTCCCTACCCCATCTTTCCCTCCCTCTTCCCTTCCCACCCCCTCCACCTCCCCTCCTCCTCCCCTCCTCCCTCCTATCCCCCCTCCCCCTCCCTCCCCTCTTCCCTCCCCCCAGAACCTCGAGTCGTCCTCGCCCGCCTCGCCCTTCAATAAACAAGGAAGGCGATAGGACGAGGAGGAGGAGGCCCCCCGAAGAAGGAAGGAAGGAAGGAAGGTCGGCAGGAAGTGGATGGGGAGAAGGCGGGGAATGGGGGGGGGGACGGGGGTTGGGAGAGGGAACGGGCTGAGAGGGAAATGGGGCGAGGGAGGGAACGAGGAGGAGGGGAAGGAGGGAGAGAAGGGAAGGAAAGTCCTAGTAACTGGTAATGACTGTAGGAAATGAAGGGAGAAGGGGAGGAAGAGAAGGGGAAGGAGATGAGTGTGGGAGAGAAGGAAGTGTAGGAAAGGGGTGAAAGGGAGGAGGAGGAGGAAGGAGGGGAAACCTCCTGAAGGAACCTGGTGCAGAAAGGGATGGGAGGAGGAAGGGCAGGGTGGAGAAGCTCCTGGTAACTTGGTCTAATAACTTCCCGGTTATACGATGCTGATATCTAAAAAACAAAAAACAAAAAAAACAATAATAACTAACTCTTTTTCCCAAATAAAATCACGTTCATGAAGTATCGAGACAAACAAAAATGGATACAAAATAACCACATTCAATGAACACTAATCCTCCACTGCATATCAACATGAATATCCACGCAACAGAAAGCAGAGAGGAAGGGCTACTCTGCTGCTGCTGCTGTTAACACAACTGACATTGATGGATACTTAAAACAAACAAAAAAATCCGTGTCCGTATCACAAGTCGTATCTTTATGTCAATTCCTATCAAAGTATAGCTTTTAGGCTCAAATAAGGATTATTATTATCATCTTTATCATCGTTTCATTATCATTCATCATCATCATCTTATTACTTCATTCCATTAATATCATCATCATCATCATCATCATTATTATTATCATCATTATTACTATCATTATCATCATCATCATCATTATTACTATCATTATCATCATCATCATCATTATTACTATCATTATCATCATTATTATCACTATTACTATCATTGTACTCTATATCTCACTCTCAACGCCATTCCATACCACCATGGCTCTGCCGACGAGAGCGAAGGAAAACGGTTACTATACTAATAACAATAATCATTTCCTCATTGAACAAGATCGTCCTTCATCGCCAGTCAGTAAACGGAAATATATTTCTAAAAACGAAATTTCGTAATTATCTTCACACGTTAAAAATACTGATAAACACCCCGTTACCCTGAAAAATATTCTGATACCTTAACAAGTACCCTAATACCCTGACAAACACTTCGATACCCTGAAATTACCCTAATACCTTGGACACCCTGATACCCTAATAAATATCCTGATACCTTGGACACCTGATATACCCAAAATAAATATCCTGATACCTTGACAAATACCTAATGACACCCCTAATACCCTGCTAAAGATCCCTACCTACCCTAATACCCTAACAAACATCCGATACCCTATTAGACACCCTGATACCTTGACAAATACCCTAATACCCTGATAAATACCCTTATAAGTTCCCCGATCCGCCGGCCACTACGACCTACAAAAGGTCAGGATATCGGGTCAAAAGGTCAGGCGGTCAAAGGTCAGCGAGGAGGACAAGCGGAGGCGAGGAGAAAGGGCAGAGGGAAAAGGAAAATGCCAAGGGAAAAGGAAAGAGGAAAAGAGAAATGAGAGGAGAACTACGAGAAAGGAAGCGAAAAGAAGAGGAAATGAGAACGAGAAACTATGAAAGGGAAGAGGTGAAAAGGAAAGGGAAGAGAAGCGAGAGGAAAGGAATGAAAAAGGGAGAAATGGAAGGAAACAGGGAAATCAGAGGAAGAGGAAACAATAAGAAACGGAAGAGAGCGAGGAGAGGGAAATGAGAGAGAGAGAAATATGAGAAAAGGAAAGAGAAGCGAAGAGGAAAAGAGAATGAATAAAGGGAGAAATGGAATGCGAAAGAAGGACACAAGGAACTATGAGGAAGGGAAGGGAAACGAAGAGGAAAAAAGGAAAGACGAAAAGGGGAAGTGAAAAGACCAAGGGAAAGAATTCGGGAATGGAAGGAGACGAAAAGAAAAAAAGCAAAAGAGGAAAGTCAGAATGGAAGAGAAGAGGGAATTGAGAAAATGTTGAAGAACTGGAAAAGGGGGTAAATTAAAGAAAAGGGAGAATTAAAAAAAAAATAGAAACGTGGAAATATAAGAACAAAAGGAAAGGAAAAAATAAAAACATATGACAAGCAAAAGAGAAGAGAAAAAAAGGGGTAAAGACAGGGCGAATTAGCTCGCGAAAAGAGGGTAAACAAGGAGAGGGGAAGGGAATAAGTGGGGGGAAGTGGACTCGAGGGAACAGCTGAGCCGCCCCGAGGGATGCTGCGAGGGAGATGAGGTCCTACAGGATTCTCTGAGGGAGATGGCGCCCCGAGGGATTCCCAGCGGGTGATGAGGAGACCGACGGGGACGCGCTGACATGCTCCCCAGCGGCCGTGACACGACCAGTGACCGGAAGGGGAAAGTGACACGAGGACGCCGCGCCAGAAAGGTCAAGCTGCTACCTGACCTTTACGCACGGCGCTCTCGCTCTCGCTGTCTCTGTCTCGCTCTCTCTCTTTACCTCATTCTTCCTCCGCTTCCACTTCCCTCTCCCTCTCCTCCTTTTTCCCCTTTCCCTCTTCCTCCTCTCTCTTTCTCCTCTTCCTCCTCTTTCACCTTTCCCTCTTCCTCCCCTTCCACCTCCCTCTCCCTCTTTCTCCTCTTTCACCTCCCTCTCCCTCTCCTCTTCTTCCCCCTTCCACCTCCCTCTCACTCACACCAACTATCTTTCTCATAATGCCATATCAGGGAGAAGAGGGGAAGGGGCGGGGGGGAGACGAAGAAACAAAACAAAACAAACGAAAGTAGAAAAAAAGCAACAGACAATAAAGTAAGAAAGCAAAGAGAGGAAACTAAGCTTAAGCGAACCCATAAAAAATCGACAGGACTATGGGAAAGAAAGAAAGAAAGAAAGAAAAAAAGAAGAAAAGCGAAGATAACGAAAACCGGAGGGAAAAAGAAAAAAATATATTGCCCATATAATAATCAGGAACAAAGGAGAAAAATACATTAAAAACGAAAGAAAACCGAACAAAAAGAAGAAAATAAACCACGGGAACAGAAAAGAAAAGAAGGGAAAAAAGAAACCCAACGAAAACGAGAGAAGAGAGAACAGAAAGACGCAATAAAAAGAAGAGAGAGAGAGAGAGAGAGAGAGAGACCCCGATTCGAACTCCCTTCTCTCTCTCTCTCTCTCTCCGTCCCCCACCCCACCCCACCCCCCCTCTCCAGCCCCACCACCGCCGCCGTCGAGGAGGAGAGCGTGCGTATCCTGCGTCTATTCCGGGGGTCCCGCTGCAGCAGGCGAGGCGACCCCCGGCAGGAGACGCCCCCGCCGTGGAGGACCCCGCCACCCCGCCCCCCCGCCCCCCCCCGCCGCCAGTTGTTTGCTGCTCGGTAACGCGCGCCCATGCATGCCACGCGATCCTTTCCTCCCTTCCTCTCTCCGTGCTTCCCTCCTTTCCTCGCTTCCCGATTCTCCTCCCTTCCTCTCTCCACGCTTCCTTCCCCCTCCCTAGCTCTCTCCTCGCTTCCTTCCTTTGCTCGCTTCCTTCTTCCCCTCCTTTCCTCTCTCCGTGCTTCCCTCCTTTCCTCGCTTCCTTATTCTCCTCCCTTCCTCGCTTACTCCTTCTCCTCCCTTTCCTCTCTTCCTTCTCCTGCTCCCTTTCCTCTCTCCCTCCTCCTCCTCCCTTCCTCTTTTCCTCCTCTCCTCCCTTCCTCTTCTCCTCTCCTCCTTCCTCTCTCCTCCTCCTCCTCCTTCCTCTCTCTCTCCTCTCTTTCCTCTCTCCCTCTCCTCCTCTTCCTCTCTCCTCCTCCTCCTTCTCCTCCTTCCTTCTCCCCCTCCTCCCTCCTTCTTTCCCTCCTCCTCCTCCTCCTCCTTTCCTCGCTTCCTTTCCCCTCTTTCCTCTCCTCCCTTCCTCCCTTAGCCCTACTTAGCGCCGCCCTCGCTCCGTCCCGGATGGGATTCCCTCGCGAGCTGCAAATAGCTAGATCGGAAAGGGAGGAAGGAGGGGGGGGGTATTTTTAGTGACTGTCTCTCTGCGTCGTTATTCTGTAAGTTTTCTTTCTCTCTCTCTCTCTCTCTCTCTCTCTCTCTCTCTCTCTCTCTCTCTCTCTCTCTCTCTCTCTCTCTCTCTCTCTCTCTCTCTCTCTCTCTTCTCCCCCTCTTTCCTCTTTTTCTTCTCCCCCTCTCTCTCTTTCCCTCCCCCTCTCCTCTCCTTCCACTCCCTCTCTCTCCTTCTCACTCCCTCTCCCTCTCTCACCCCCACACCAATTTCCTCCCTCGCCCTCTCCGCCCTCCCCTCCAGCGCGGCCATAACCCTCCCTCGTTTCCTCGCCTCGTTTAAAAAAGGGAGGAAGACGGCCGTCGTAATGAACCCAATCGGCGGCAGAATCGGCTCCGCGTGTGACCTGATTCCGACATCTCCCTTCCCGTCGCTCGGTCGGGGTCACGGGCGAGCGAGCGGCGGAGGGCGGGCGAGATGCTGGAGTGGGAGGAGGTGGCGCGGAAGCGGAGGGAGGCAGGAGGATGAGCTAGAAGTGGGTGTGGAAGACTAAGGGTGGATGTAAGGAAGTGGGGCAAGGTTGGGGATGTGGATGAGAGCAAGCGGATGTGGAAGAGCAAGTGGACGTTGGCAAAGGGGTGTGTTTGGGCCTGGGAGAGTGTAATGCGTCCAAAACACCTGCTGGTTGGTTGGAAGTGAGTGTGGCTCCGAGGGTCGCGGACGGCTCGAGTGGATCGTGAAAGGCCTTGGTCTGCGCGTTGCGATGTCGGTCGGCGTCCGCGGGCTATCGGCCGGCCGGTTCCGGGCGCCTTGGCGGATCCGTGGTGGTAGGAGCGGTCATAACGAAAGCCAGTTGCGCCCCTCTCGCTTGGCTGCGGGCCGTTCGTCGATCGCGCACCTAGTTGAGTGTATACCCCTGCACCATAGCTACGTCGACGCAGTTATACCTTCATATCCACTTACCGTAAGGAGGAGCTCGCGCGTCCGTCCAGAGAGACCTTGCCGATACGAAGGGCCACTAGACCGTCGCTCGCACCAGCTATAACTTATGAGGGTACAGGCGCTCGCGGGCCGCCTCGCTTCAGAGCAATCCGGCGGGGTTGGAACGTGGGGGCTGTATGGGGGGGCTGGGGGAGTGATGAGACGATGAGTGTGGATGTGTGAGTGGTAGTTGAAGAAGGGGTTAGAAGGAATGGTTGGTGTGGGTAAGATATTGATGGTGGCAAATATGTAAGTATTAGATAAGGCAGAGTATAGCGAATGAAGAGAGAGAGAGAGAGAGTGAGAGAGAGTAGATAAGAGATATCACGAGAGTAAGATGAGAGAGAGAGAGAGAGATGAGTAGTGAGAGAGTAGGATGAGAGTAAGAGGAGAGAGACAGACTAAGGTATGATCCGCGTAGGTGGTGTAGTGTGTATAAGAGTAGTTATAGAATGAATGAAGACAACTAACCACAGCCCACGCACCGCTACCACCCAGGTAAGTGGACAAAATTATCCATAACACCAACATAAAATATATTCGTAGAGAAAAAAGGTCACCATTACATCTAATAGCAATAACCCTCTTAATCATTAATTTCATTTATCCCGGTAAATTATGATACAAAATACCGTAATTAGCATTTTGTATAAACTTATTATATCCTTATAAATCATTTATCACGGATAAATTTAATGAAGACTGCGATAATTTTCTCCAGGATGTAGATGTTTAAACACATAAGTAGATATTTATATAATATATTTTCAATATATATAGTACTATATATTGTTTTATTCATATGGATTAAACAAAAAATAAAACATTTAAAAAAATAGATAAACATTTCTCATATTCAGATTTCCAACTTCTGAAACTCTTGAAATTTCATGAATAAAACAAAAGATAACGTATCATGAGAACTAATGCAATTATTAAATGAACATAAATACAACCTCATACACAAATTATCTTAATCTTGATGCAACAACTGAGATAACAATAACTCGATTTGGTAAAATATCAAGCTTCAGCATTCAAAAATAAAGTAATAAAACTAAAAGCCAACTAATGATGTGTGTGTGTGTGCTGTGTGTGTATATTGTATACATATATGTTTACTTATAATGTTATATATTAATCTGGTGTATGATAATTAGTATATACTTTATGTATATTATGTATAATATATTTGTAATTATTTGTATCATTATATTATATATATATATTTATATATATTATGTTAGTTTTCTTTTCTTCTCCATACTAATTGTTAGTGATGTAGTTGTGTGTGATGTAATCGTTGTCGTGTTGGTGTGTGTTAGTGTGTGTGTGTGTGTGTGTGTTGTGGTGTAGTGTATAGTGTTATATTGTATATTTATTGGATATATTTATATTTGTTATATATATCATTATTATATTATTATATATATTATTATATATATTATTTATATATTCATTTTTTTTATTTATTTATACATTATAGTTAATGTATATTATTTTATCGTATATATAATGCAATTAGTAAAAAATATTAATGTATGTAATATACTATAACTCACCACCACTACACGTATAAATCATATGCTATAAATTATAGATATATGTCATATTTTTACACACACACACAAACACCACTAGATCATGTAACATACTAACTACCATACTCAATAACACCTACATTCACTCATACTACTACTACCCTCAGGCTCCCCCACCTACATAAATCCATATCTATTATTATATATATAATAATAATCTATATATCTCTTATATATCTATCTCTATTATATATCATTTTAATACATACATATACATAATCATTAACAACGACACGAGGCACACACTCACACTACTATCACACAAACATCCTCACGAGTCACACACGATCACAGCAACTACACCAAACACACACATGTTCAGGCGACGGACCATTACCACACACACCACACAACAGATCCACACCACATATATACTTTTTGGAATTAATAAATATATAGAATAGTAGTTATTAATATATTATCTATTATATACTATAACTGGCGTTATAGTCTAATTAATACTGAAGTGTTAATAAACAGAATTTCTAAATCGATTCCGCCCCGATCACTCATCTCCACTCTATATAGTCGATGTGTTTCTGATATGTTGTTTTCCTCGCTGATACTTAGTATGTGGGCATGTCAATATTAATGGACATGGCCAGATGGGCGAGACTTTTATAATGTAAGCAGAAATAATAAATATGACCTGACACATATCAATATTACTTATTTCTGTCACATCATATGGTTATATTATATATATATAGATATATTTCTCATATGTCATGTTCTGTAGCTTGTGCGATGGTGTAATGGTAATTTACCTGCAATAGTGTTTGAAGCTGCTTAAGAATAATTTACACTATACAGTCACAATACACAGACATTCGTTACTTATATTTTGATTATAGTAATACGAACATGTTCTATAAGTATATGACTCCACAGTGCTGACCATTATGTAGGAGTTATATGGTGATAAGATCTCCCATCCGGCCATAAAGATTCCACATAACCTTGAAAAGTCCCTGGTCGCGAAAAATGATTATCAATCATCATGAATTTCCTTCGCGAGAGCTCGGACCGATAGGCTTCACCTTGAACTCAGTCCGCCGGGACTTTGGCCAATCACGATTCCCATATGAAGCTCTTGCGATAGAGTAACGATCAATAAATATTCAAGATTCCATTGATTCAGGTAGAATTTAAGACCTGACTGGGAATTGACTAGATATCCATCGGCCTTGGTATGTACTATTTACAGAATTACAGATTTCTCATTGGCCTTTTGAGATATTAACCATCCCAAAGGCAAGATATAGTCCATGGGCGACTTAGAGTCCGCTCAAAACTCTAATTGATTGGCCGCATGTCTCGTACCTGGTTGTTTAGTATTTGCACCGAGTTGCAGACAGAATAGATCAGATTCAAATTGGCCTATGAGATTAAAAACATATTCAAACATGACCGGGGAGGGAATTTTGATTTTACCGTCTGGCTCTCCCTCCTCATTTGCGCAACTCCCCCCGGACTTGTAGAGTCGCCAAATATACTCAGATTCTCCCATGGTGTTTAGCAACTCTACTGTGGCCGCCTATGGATAAACTCATATTCTACTTTTTATCTGTGTGGGACCCCTGAGATTCTCTATCCGCGTGCCTGAACTTTAGGATTAACTTCCGTTATACTATAGCCATTCCCGATTGCCTGTTTACTCAGTAATTCCC
The DNA here is from genome assembly GCF_003789085.1 of Penaeus vannamei. Classification (NCBI taxonomy): domain Eukaryota; kingdom Metazoa; phylum Arthropoda; class Malacostraca; order Decapoda; family Penaeidae; genus Penaeus; species Penaeus vannamei. The sequence goes on from NW_020869484.1 coordinate 83,435, forward strand.
TGTTATTCTATCAAGATTCCAGTGTCTTGGGGCGCGATAGGGCAAGAGATGTCACGCGAAATTAATAGGGGGCAATTCCCATGGACCCTTTGGAAGATTTACCCTATGATTGGGCGGAAGTAAACAGTATTTGCCTTATGGCTTTAGACTGTACCCTAGTAACACTCACAGGATCTCGGTACTACAGAGCGATATGCAGGATCCCATGAAAATTACCGACGATTTCACCCTATGAAGCACTGTTATAGCAAGTTCTATCCGAGTCTGAATATACAGGGCAGATATATCCATGACTCGTCTTTTAGATTACCTATATAAACATCATGATTCCCTATCGGCCTATAGAGTCCCGAGAATAATTTAGAAGATATGTTCCTCTTAATGGTCGGTAGAATTACCCCCTCGCCACCTATTAAGACATCAGATTGCCCTATCCTGGCCTTGGATGCATATTGTTATCCTAATACCCATAACACGAGAAGATCAAACGCGTTTATATTGGCGATTATTAGTCCCAAAACATACTTTAGATCTTATCCATGTGGGTGTGCCTTCATGTATATAGTCCAGATGGAATACAGATTCCCATGAGCTTGAGATATCTAGCCATAAACTTATCTTTAGATTCCCATTGCCTTAATAGAGCTGGCCCCTCTAATAAGATTTCCGTGAGTGCACATGGCGTTCTATGTTTTACCAGATGATATAATTCTTGGGACGCCGGGCCATATGGTGTCTCACAATTGATTTCCATTGAGAGAGAGTTGTATAACTATGGTACTATCCGTAGTTTTTTTCCTAAGAGCTCCCAAATGTGCGAATAGAGTCCCTCATGAAATAATACAGATTCCATGGCTTAGCGATTGAGAGCATCATTTTACATTGGATTTGGATATTACTATGGCTTTAGATTACTATAAAATAACCAGATTCTCCCATTGGCCTTCGAAGACTTTCATCCCACTGTTATGAACATCAGATATCCCATTGAGGCGTCATTTAGACGTCCCAAAAATACGCAGATTTCTCGCCGATGGGTCCTAGATTTATCCATATTAATTTATAGGATGATTTTCCATTTGGCCTTTTATTGATTCCATAAGATAATCAGATTTTGCCATTGGCTTTGTAGATATATAGACCTTATAAACAATACAGTTATTCCCATGGCCTGTAGGGAGTCCTTTCTGCAATAAATTACTGCGCATTTCCCATGGCGTTAGATTTAAACCATTATTTAATTACAAGATTACCCATGGTGCGAGTTTAGAGTCCCAAATAAGACTTCCATGGTCCTGGGTCAGAATTACGCATAATATACATGAGTTAACTATGGCACTTTTTGGAGATTCCTATATCAACAGGCATGAGATTCCTCAGTGGACCTTAGAATTTACCGATAAAACAACGAAGGATCTCCGCATTAGGACGATATTTGAGTCCCCAAACAAAAATACAGATTCCACATCCGGACTTTAGATTCCATTGGACGGTATCTAGATTTCCCGATTGTGCGCTTTGTAGATTTTACCGCAATTTTAAGCACATTCGATTTTTCCCATTTTGGCCTTTTCAGAAGTCCCACAAAAATACTAGATTCCGGAATGGCGAATTAGATTACCGTTAAACTAGATTCCCATGGCCTTTAGATTACTGGATAAATAGAAGATTCGCCCATGCGATAGAATCCACTAAAGAATAAAGATTGACCCGCTTGGGGTTAGATTACGCATAAACACTAGATTGTTCGCGACTATGGCACTTAAGGATTTTGTGAACAATGAATATTACAGATTTCGCTTATGGTGTCGTAGGGAGTTCCCCAAAAAACAGATTTCCCATGGCCTTAGAATTCTAGCATGAATATTACAGATTCCCTTATTGGCCATGGGGTTATTACGATTGATTTTGACGCTGATATATTATGATCAGATTTCCTCAATGGAATGATAGAGTCCCAATAATTACAGATTGCCTATGGTCCTTAGTATTAGCCATCTACAAGATTTCCGCATGGCCTTAGATATACACCCATGAATACGGCAGATTCCCATGGCATTTAAGATTACCCATAACAAGATTCCCATGGCCTAGACTTACCCGCCATGAATACAGATTACCTTCGGCACTACCATTCATACCCATGGCTTAGATTACCATAAACACAGATTCCATGGCCTTAGATTACCCATAAATAACAGATTCCCATGGCCAGTTAGATTACCATAAACACAGATTCCCATGGCGATAGAGTCGCCAAAAATACAGATTCCCATGGCCTTAGATTACCATAAATACAGATTCCCATGGCCTTAGATTACCATGAATACAGAATTCCATGCCTTAGATTACCATAAACACAGATTCCCATGGCGATAGAGTCCAAAAATACAGATTCCCATGGCCTTAGATTACCCATAGATTAACCATACACAGATTTAGAGTCCCATACAGATTCCCATGGCCCTAGATTACCATAAACACAGATTCCCATGGCCTTAGATTACCATGGAGAACACAGATTCCCATGGCGATAGAGTCCAAAAATACAGATTCCATGGCCTTAGATTACCATAAATACAGATTCCCATGGTCTTAGATTACCATAAATACAGATTCCCATGGCGATAGAGTCCCAAAAATACAGATTCCCAAGATTAATACAGATACAGATTCCCATGGCCTTTAATTACCATAATACAAATTCCCATGGTCCTAGATTACCATAAATACAGATTCCCATGGCTTAGATTACCATGAATACAGATTCCCATGGCCTTAGATTACCATTCCCATGGCGATAGATAAATACAGATTCCCATGGCCTTAGATTACCATAAATACAGATTCCCATGGCCTTAGATTACCATAAATACAGATTCCCATGGCCTTAGATTACCATAAACACAGATTCCCATGGGATAGAGTCCAAAAATACAGATTCCCAGTCCTAGATTACCATAAATACAGATTCCCATGACTTAGATACCAATACAGATTCCAGCCTTAGATTACACAGATTCCCATGATAGCATGGCCTTAGATTACCATAAATACAGATTCCCATGACTTAGAGTAAATACAGATTCCCATGGCGTTAGATTACCATAAACACAGATTCCCATGATTTAGATTACCATAAATACAAATTCCCATGACCTAACTTACCATAAGTACAAATTCCCATGGTCCTAGATTACCATAAATACAGATTCCCATGGCGATAGAGTCCAATTCCCATGGCCTTAGATTACCATAAATACAGATTCCATGGCCTTAGATTACCGCATAGATTACCCATAGATTAGTACAGATTCCATGGCATGATACAGATTCCCATTAGACATAAATACAGATTCCCATGGTCCTAGATTACCATATATACAGATTCATGGTCCTAGATTACCATAAATACAGATTCCCATGGCCTTAGACTACCATAAACACAGATTCCACGATAGATAAAACAAAACACAACTCTTTCGCCCTCTTCGCAAATCTACGATGATATCACACACTTTAAAATCCATCTTCACAAACAGACCGTAATTAACCTCGAAAATAAGATGCATTATAACAGAAGAACAAACGAAAAGCAATGTGCTATAACGAAACACGTGAACGAAGAAATGATCCTCATTATCATAATTACTCTAACTGTCCTTAACATTATTATTACTCTAACTATCGTTACAGTTATCATTATCATCATCATAATAATAATATATGATGATATTGTTCTGTTATCATGATCATACCTTCATTATTATTATCATTATTACTACCCTCATTATCATCATCATTAATATAACTCATCACCATTGTCATCATTATCATTATTGCCATCAACAAGCACCATCACCACCATTGCCATCATTAATATCATGATCTAATATCATTATGACCATCAAACAACAAGCACCATCACATCATCATTATCACAATCATCATTATCACTATCATTACGATCAACATCACCATCACCAACACCATCACATCATCACTATCATCTCCATCTTTATTACAACAACTCAGCTCAACGTCACCATATTTAAAGAAAAAAAAGCAGAAAAGAAAAAAATCATCACCATCATCAACAAACACCATCACATCATCATTATCACTATCATCTCCATCATTATTACTACCATTCACCTCTATCATCATTCAAAACAGCATCATTATCACGACCATTCACCTCAACATATCATCACATTCAAAACAAAGAGAAAAAAGAAAAAAAGAAAACAAATCACACATCATTATCACGACATTCACCTCAACATCATCATCACATTCAAAACAAAAGAGAAAAAAAGAAAAAAGAAAACAAATCAACACATCATTATCACTACCATTCACCTCAACATCATCATCAATTCAAAACAAAAGAGAAAAAAGAAAAAAAGCACATCATTATCAACATTCACTCATCATCATCACATTCACATCAACACATCATTATCCGACCATTCACCTCAACACATCATCACATCAAACAAAGAGAAAAAGAAAAAAAAGAAAACAAATCAACACATCATTATCACGACCATTCACCTCCTCAACATCATCATCACATTCAAAACAAAGAGAAAAAAGAAAAAAAGAAAACAAATCAACACATCATTATCACGACCATTCACCTCAATCATCATCACATTCAAAAAAAGAGAAAAAAAAAAAAAAAGAAAACAAATCAACACATCATTATCACGACCATTCACCTCAACATCATCGTCACATTCAAACAAAAAAGAGAAAAAAGAAAAAAAGAAAACAAATCAACACATCATTATCACTACCATTCACCTCAACATCATCACATTCAAAACAAAATAGAAAAAACAAACAAAAGAATTTAAAAATTATCAACATCACATCATTATCACTATCATTCTGCTCAACATCATCACATCCAAAACAAAAGAGAAAAAAAAGAAGAAAAAAGAAAAAAAAAAGAAAACAAATCAACATCATCACATCATTATCACTACCATTCCCCTCATCACATTAAAAACAAAAGAATTAAAAAAGAAAAAAATCAACACATCATTATCACTACCATTCCCCTCATCATCACATTCAAAACAAAAGAGAAAAAAAAAGAAAAGAAAATCAACATCACCACATCATTATCACTACCATTCCCCTCAACATCACCACCACATTCCAAAACCAAAGAACTTTTAAAAATTTAAAAAAGCGCGCGCAGCAACGAAGAGAGAAGAGAAAACAAAACCGCATCGGCGAAAGGAAGAAAGCGCGCGCGGGGGACACGACGCTATCGACTTTTAAACTAGTTAAGCCGTTAAAGTTGCCTTGCGCCCCACACGCGCGCGCTCTCTCAAGAAGTACCCATGGATTTTTTTTTTTTAACTTATCTTTTTATATATATTTATTTATTCATTTCGTGTCCGTGGGAGATAGATTTTTTTTTTCTTTTTCCCTTTTTTTAATTCCGTGCGTGTATGATAGATTTTTTTTCCCTTTTTTTCCTTTTTTTTAATTTCGTGCATGTGAGTGCGTGCGTGCGTGAGATAATCGAGGGAGGTGGGCGGTGGGGGGAGGGGGAGGTCGAGGTAAAGTACATACGCAAGATAAACGTTTATCTCGATTGCGTCGTTGGGTACAAATGCTTTGAAAACAAAACGACGTCAATCATGAATTTCCATCTATCAGCATGAGCATCCCACGAGGGTTGACTTTATAAGAATAGAGAGATTTTGTGGTTCTGCTCCTGCCCTCTCTCCCCCCATCCCGACCCCACCCCCCAGATGTAGAAACATGGCCCCTGGCTTTCTTAAAAAATACAGATAAAATAGGTGATGATAGTAACAAAAATAAAATAACCCCAATGATAATGATAATAGAAACAACAAATAACAACATATTGGCAATACTAGTGATAATAACGATAAGAATAATGAAAACGTTAAAAATGATAATAATAGGAACAGTAAACAATAACAAGAAGCAAAAGCAAAAAAACACAGGAGGCTTCTCGGAATTCGGTTCATTGATTAACACGAGAGAATAGCAGAAAAAAAAGAAAATCAGATATTTCAACATGGCGGTCACGGAGCTTCGGGAATCATCTGAATAAAGCGGCCGACGAGTCTCACTCCCCCCCCCCCTCCATCCGTCTCCCATGATGGCCGCCGCCGGGGAAACACGTAGGCGTTATGGCGACTGTTATTTCTCTCTCTCTCTCCTTTTTTCATACATATTGACGGTACCATAACACCTACGCTTATCTGGGCTTAAAAACCAATAACTAAGACACACACACACACACACACACACAGACACACACACACACACACACACACACACACACACACACACACACACACACACACACACACACCACACACACACACACACACACACACACACACACACACACACACACACACACACACACACACACACGACCGACGACCTACCTGCACAAAATGACAACCTCACCCGTTAAAAAGCAGACGCGGAATCTATATTTGAAACCCCGCGCGTGTATTTTACAAGCATCGACTGCGGACTTCGCGGGTGATGAGCGGCAGATCGGCAACAGCGGTACCGGGACGAGAGCAGTTGACGAGGGTATGAATACTGCTTCTCCATGATATACGGACTCTCGCGTCCAGGTTGGAGAGGGGGTGGGGAGGGGAGGGGGAGGGGAGAGGATTTACCTGAGAATTACGGTCATTAATGGGAGGGGGAGGGGGAAGGGGGGCTGGATTTACTCCCTCGCGTATGTTGTTGGGGTTTTTATACACCCTTTGCTCATTTACGCTGCCGGTGATTTACGAAATGAACGATCATTTACGAAGTCAATTTTTATTTAAGACGCCAACGACCATTTACGAAATAAACGATCATTTACGAAGTCAACGATTATTTAAAAATCCAACGATCCATTTATGAATTCAACGATAATTTAAGAAAAGATCCATTTACGAAGTCGACTTTTATTTAAGAAGCCAAGGACCATTTACGAGTTAATTATCACTTACGAAGTCAACGATAATTTAAGAAGCCAACGATCCATTCACGAAGTCAACCATCATTTACGAAGTCGACGATCAATCTACGAAGTCAATTAAACATTTAAGAAGATCAATCTACGAAGTCAAACCATTTACGAAGTCGACGATCAATTCACGAAAGTCATGAAACATTTACGAAGTCGACGATCAATCTACGAAGTCAATGAAACATTTACGAAGTCGACGATCAATCTAACAAGTCAATGGCCATTTACGAAGTCGACGATCAATCTACGAAGTCAACGACATTTACGAAGTCAGCGATCAACCTACAACGTTAATGATCATCTAAATAAGCCAACGAATATTTACGCCGTCACGATTTACGAAGAGCTCACTCCCTCAGCCACTCCCCACCCAGCCAATGAGGCTCCTATGCCCTTTTCATCCGCAAAACCAAGACAGTAAGAGTACATACATCCTAAAAATATATATAAAATAAGACAAAAATAAATAAATACATAATATAAACATATAAAAATATATATAAAATAATAAAATCGTTGGAAAATGACCTATTCCAACCCCAGTCCATCTGCCGAAGGATGCAGTAAGGACAAAACAGACGGCGTTTTACTGACCTTTGATGGTGTGCGTCGGCAGACTCTCCAGCAATTGTATCTGGGGGAGAGATGGAGAGACAAAGTCAGATCCAGCACCGAAAATGGATGGATGGATGGATGGATGGATAGAGATATAGATAGATAAATGGATGGATGGATGGATATGAGATATAGATGAGATAAATGGAATGGATGGAGGAAGGATCGATGGAAGGAAGGGTGGGTGAGTGGATTGGACAGATCTGTGAGTGGGTGGATGGATGGTTGGATGGGTAGTTTTATACACATGGATGGATGATAGATAGGATAGATAGATGGATAGATAAATAGATGGATTAATAGAGATATATATAAGTGGATGGATGGATGGATGGATGGACAGATAGATATAAATAGATAAAAGGATGAATGGAAGGGTGAGTGAGTGATTGGGTGGGTCCCTAAATGATGGGTGGAAGGAGGGTGGGTGAGTGGACTGGACAGATCTGTGAGTGGGTGGATGGACGGCTGGATGGGTAGTTCTATACACAGACGAATGGCTAGACAGACAGATGGCTGGATATGCAAATCAAGCGGCCAGGCGAAACACACCGGTAAATTAAAGTTGCGAGATGGATGGATGGATTTCAAGCCATCAAGTTGCCTGAAAAATGGATGTGGATTAATGCATAAAAACGTCAAATATATTCATCAACTCGAACAGCCATTGTATATAAATTTCAACGTAATCAACGAGCAGTGAAGATAAAAACAAATACTTGCTAGTTAGTATGTGATTCTTATTAAATAAATATTATTATTTGTTTATCAATTTCCTCTCATTTTTGTAGAATCTATTTCAAATAGAGAGAGAGAGAGAGAGAGAGAGAGAGAGAGAGAGAGAGAAAGAGAGAGAAGAGAGAGAGAAGAGAG
>NW_020869484.1:101955-106394 GCF_003789085.1 Penaeus vannamei
GCACCATTGTGAGAAACTCTGCGGGAATGTGACGCCACGTTTAACTATCTGATTTTTTTACTGGAAGGGAGCGAGGGAGAGAACGTTTGTGAACACACAGGGATGCGGGAAAATATTACTAATATATAAATGAAAATAATGCAGTTATAGAGTTGAAACAAAATTTACGCATAAACGGAGATGTACTGTAGAAAAAAACGGCAAATCGAAAAAAATGTCTAAAAAGCTATAGTTATTATTTCGGAAACCTTGAAATCTAGACAATGGACACACTCACATTATATATATATATATATATATATAATATATATATATATATATATATATATATATATATATATATATATATAATATATATATATATATATATACATATATGTCATATATTATATATCATATATATAACATATATAATAATACATATATTTACATATATATATCATTTATCCATTATACATCTATATCTATGTCTATACCCATATATCTATACCATTATCTATCATTTATCTATCTATCGTGGTGCAGCGGTTACGCGCGCAGCTGGGGACCCTGAGGGCCAGCCACCCCGCTTGCGCGTTCGCCTCCTGCCCCGACGACCCGAGATGAAGGAAGGGCACCCACTCGGGGCAACGGCCACCACCTGCCAGAGCCTGAGTCCCTCGAGAGAAGCCGCCATCCTAGCCCTTGCGAGGGACTTAGTGACGTAAGACCAAACCAACCAATCAAACAATCAAATATATATGCTCATTTAATTCATCTATCTATATCATCATCATTTATCTCACCTATATCATCAACCAAATATATTCTCATTTATCTCATTTATCTATCTATTATCTCTCTATTTATCTATCTATATCATCAACCAAATATATATTCTCATTTATCTCTCTATTTATCTATCTACATCATCCACGACGGATTGTCCCTGCTCGACCAGCCGTGGCCTTCTGCACCCGCGTCCTCCACTGGTCTCGGCCCCGTGCCATTCTTCCAGCTCCTACCCGCAGGAATCCCGCAGATTTCCTCCATGTTGTCAATTAAATCCTGTCTTTGTTCTTCCCTTCTTCGCTTTCTTATTTGCATGCCAACAAATAATCTTTTCTCCAACAAGTCATCTTCTCTCCAAAGTGTCACTCCTTACCACGCGCCCATTAAGAGCTAAATTCCTTTCATTTATACCGTATACATCAAGTCTGTTTCCACAATTAATTCCATCATTTGACTTCCTTTCTGCCCAGCTGATACGTAGCACCCACCCGAGGCACCGTAGTAGTCCTTCTCGTTCGCGTTCTCGAGTTCCCAGCACTCGGATCCGCGCATGCAACTGAGGAAACTAAGAGGGAGTGCAGTCATCTCGGCTCTGTCTTGCGCGCGATACTTCTGTCTTTCCAGATTTTGGTTCGTGACCTTGTGGTACTCTTCGCAATTCCAGTTCTTCGTCCTCTTATCTCAGGTGTGTCGTCATAGGTGTTGGGATAATCAGCTCCCAAAAATATGAAATCTTTGGCCTTTTCCTCAGGTTCACCTCTGATTGTCACCCGTGAGTCGTCATCGCCCGTTGACTATCTTTGAATCTTCCATTACTTTCGTTTCCTTAGCATTGAGGGAAAAAATCCTGCATGCTCACTTGCTTCTCTAACTCTGTCTATCGGTCGTTGTAGTTCTTCCATGCGACCAGAAATGAGTGCTACATCATCTGAATATCTTAGAATGGTTATCTTCTCTCCTCCTACACTTGTACTTCCTTCAAAGTTGTCTAAAACATTTCATAATTGCTTGAAGAATATATATTGAAGAGGTGGGGAGATAATATTGACATGCACACACACACACACACACACACACACACACACACACACACACACACACACACACCACACCACCACACACACACACACACCACACACATATGCATATATATACACACAACCACACACATACACAAACAAACAAACAAACACACACACACATATGTATATATATAAATAGTACACACACACATATAACCTATGCGTCCACATGTATATTCCCCCGGATACGCCCACAGAATCACGTTAAATACTTAAAACTCCCCTAACGCACTGGAGGGATGCAGAAGCGGGCGGCATTGAGGCCTCAAGCAGCAATTATGAGACGCTTACGCAAGCACGTTCGTCGAGAATGTTCTGGGATTAGCAGGAGAGAGCATCCTTGAATTCTCGTGTGTGCGTGCGCGTGTCTTTTTTTGCGTGCGAATGTAGGTGCGTGTGTGTTTGTTGCCGTGCGTGCTTATGTGTATTTGTGTTTGTTGTGTGCGTGCGTTTACCGAGTACAGGCATGCATACTTCGGTATGGATTTGAATGTGTTCACGGTCATGTTTAATTTTGGTTTCATACATCTTTCCGTGCCCTTTCCCGCGAAACAGATACAACAGCGATCGACACTTCCAGAATACAAAAGGCGTCGAAGCGATAACGCCGTTTGCCCTATGCCGTTCATTCTCCTTCTCAGTCCTACGCAATTCTCCTTTCGCCTGTCGCCCTACAACTTTCACACTGCGCCCTAGTCCTGCGTCAATTGACTTCGTCCTTCGTCCTATATCCTATGCCCTGTGTCCTATGTCCTATGCCCTATGACCCATGTCCTATGCCCCATGTCCCATGTCCTATGCCCTATGTCCTATGTTCTATTTCTTATGATATATGTCTTACGCCCATTATCTTTGCCCTTCGCTCTTCACCCTCCGTCCTACTCCCTACATCCTTAGCCCTTTGGCCTAGGTCCAATGTCCTATGTGCCATGTTCTCCGCCTTATGTCCTGTGTCCTATGTCCTAAGTTGTACGTCCTATGTCCTATTTTCTACTTCTTTTGTCCTGTGTCCTATGCCCTATGTCCTGTGTAATGTGTTCTATGTCCTATGTCCTATTTTCTACATCTTATGGTCCTGTGTCCTAATGCCCTATGCAATGTGTCCTGTCCTTATGTCCTGTGTCCTATGCCCTATGGCCCTGTGTAATGTATCCTATGTCCTATGCCCATGTATCTATGTTCTACGTGTTAATGTCCTGTGTCCTATGCCTATACCTGTCAATGTGTCCTATGTCTATGCTCTACGTCTTATCTCCCTGATAAGCCCTCATGCCCTGTGTTAATGTGTCCTATGTCTATGCTCTACGTCTTAAATGTCCTATATGTAGATGTCCTATGTTCTACGTCTTATGTCCTGTGTCCCGTGTCCTCCGCGCCCCCCGACCCCCTCGCACACTCGACGCAATCAAGGCGCGGCGCTGATCAGCAGGTTTTCAAATCACCGGAGCCAATCCATTACCTGATCCTCATCTATCTGAAAACATGTATTCTCCGGTATTTTCCCTTCCTTCCCTTTTATTCTCTCTCTTCCTCAGACTTCCCTCTTCTCTTCTCTTCTCTTCTCTCTCTCTCTCTCTCTCTCTCTCTCTCTTCTTCTCTCTCTCTCTCTCTATCTTTCTCTCTCTCTCTCTCTCTCGTCTCTCTCTCTCTCCCCTCCTTCTCTCTCTCTCTCCTCCTCCATCTCTCTCTCTCCCATCCCCTCTCCTCTTCTCTCTTCTCCATCCCCCTCTCTCTCTCTCCCTCTCTATCCCCTCTCTCTCTTCCCTCTCTATCCCCTTCCTCTCTCTCTCCCTCTCTTATCCCTCCTCTCTCTCTATCTCTATCCCCTCCTCTCTCTCTCCCTCTCTATCCCCTCCTCTCTCTCTCCCTCTCGTTACTCCCCTCCTCTCTCTCTCCCTCTCTTATCCCCGCCTCTCTCTCTCTCTCCATCCCCTCCTCTCTCTCTCCCTCTCTATCCCCTCCTCTCTCTCTCCCCTCTACTATCCCCTAACCATCTCTCTCTCCAACTCTCGATATCCCACTACCTCTCATACTATCTCTCTACTCGTATCCCCTTTACCGTCTCTCATACTGCACAGGAGAAGAACGTCAAAGAATGTAAAGTTCCCCTCCTCTTAACGCTCTAAGCTTCAACAGTCTCTAAGCAAGATAATCGACACCTCTCCTACTCTCAGTCATCATGCTTCGAGTGCCATGACGCACCAGTCCGTGCTCTCTACCCTCTCTATCCCCCTCCTCTCTCTCTCCACTCTACTATACCACACCTTCCTCTCTCTCTCCCTCTCTATCCCTCCTCTCTCTCTCCACTGCTCGATCCCCTCCTCTCTCTCTCTCTCTCTAGTCCCCTACCTCTCTCTCTCTACTTCTCGCATCCCTCCTACTCTCGTCTCCCTCTACTATACCCCTCCTCTCTGCTCTCCCTCTCATAGATGCCCACTAGCTCTCTCGTCTACCCTCATCTAGTCCCTCCTCTCTCTATCTCCCTCTCTATTCACCCTAGACCTCTCTGCTCTACCCTCTCTATCCCCTGCCTCTCTACGCGCTCTCCCTCTTCAATGAATCACGTCCTCTCTCTCTCCCTCTCTA
>NW_020869484.1:113926-121426 GCF_003789085.1 Penaeus vannamei
GATGTAAAATTGTTTAATAATTGATATGAATAAATAATGGCACACGCACATATCACGAATCTATAACAATCTTATTCTAATTCTATTATCATCATTATTATCACTATTATCATTATCATCATTGTCTTTATTATTACTATTATTATCATCATTGTCATTATTTTTTGTTAGAAGCAAGTACACTCCACGGAAACAGTTAGACCGTTAGTTTATGCACATTTATTATTCCACGATTTTCCGAGAGAGGAGCATAAGAAGAAAGGTAGGAGAAGAAGGGAAGAAAAAAAAATGGAGGACTAAGGGGTTTAAAGAGAAAAGGGAGGAGAGAAAGGGGAACTGAAGGGGACTTAGTAGAGAAGGGAAGGGAAGGGGGAAGGGGTCAGAGAAGAAAAAAGGGGATGAGAAAGGAAGAGAAAGGGATATGGGAGCGAAGGAGGTGGGATTGGTTAAGGAGGAAGAGGAGGGAAGTGGAAGGAGGCAGATAAAGGGTTTAAAGCGAAGAGGGAGAGAGTGGATTGAGAAAGGACATTCCCAAGGACCCTGCTAATGTGTGTTATATGTGTATATATGTGTGTGGGTAGGTAGGTGTGGGCGTGTTTGATAATACATACATACATACATATATATATGTGTGTGTGTGGGTTTAATAATATATACATACACACACACACACACACACACACACACACACACACACACAACACACATATATATATATATATATATATATATATATATATATATATATATATATATATATATGCATGCATGTATACATATGTGTATATACTATATCTGTGTGTGTGTTGTATGCGTGTATGTATGTGTGTGAGAGAGAAGGAGAGTGTGTATACATACATATATATATATATATATATATATATATATATATATATATATATATATATGTATATATATATATATGTGTGTGTGTGTGTGTGTGTGTGTGTGTGTGTGTATGTGTGTGTGTGTGTGTGTGTGTGTACGTGCGTGCATACCTATATACTTTAGCCAACTTCCTCCTCCTTAGCTAGCACTCGCCACACAACCAACCGCCTCATAAACAACTCCCTTATAGCACACAACATCATACATCACAACTTACCCTTACTTCAGGTCCATTTACAGACTACAAGAAGGACCACCTCTGAGCACTTTCAACTAGGATTTCCGACCGTATGAGAACCTGTGTGTGAAGTAGGATGAATTTTCTTACTTTTTTGTCAAGGTGAACTGGCCGGTATATCAGATTTGCAAAGATGTTCTGGAATTGCAAAGTCGGCTTGGCTTTATGCAAGGCACGGAGGACAGGAATCATTAGGCTGGCTTGTGGTGTGCGAAAATATATATATATGGCTGTTGATGCTTTTTGACTTTTGTTATATATGTCGGGGTGGGTAATTTTCTCTCTCTTTATTTATTTATCTATTTTGATTTTTTTCTCTTTTTTCTCTTCTCTCTCTCTATTTTTTTTCTGTCTCTCTCTCTCTATCTTATCTATCTATCTGTATATCTCTTTTTCTCTCTTTCTGTTGTCTGATTCTCTCTCTCTCTTTCTCTCCCTTTACCTGTATCTCTCTCTCTCTCTCTCTCTCTCTCTCTCTCTCTCTCTCTCTCTCTCTCTATATATATATATATATATATATATATATTATATAATATATATATATATATATATATATATATATTATATATATTATACATTATATTATATATATGTATATATATATATAATATATATTATATATATTTATATATAATATATATATATATATATATATAATATATATATATATATATATATATATATATATAATATATATATATGTATATATATAATATATTATATATATATATTATATATATATATATATATATATATTTTTCTCTTTTCTCTCCTTACCTCTTTTCTTTCTCTTTTCTCTGTATATATACACATGCACCCGCACAGACACATGTTATATATGCGTGTGTGTGTGCGTGCGTGTGCATGTGTGTGTGTGTGTCTGTACATACACGTATCATACCCAGTTGAGCAGATAGACACACGCCCTTCGCCTCCTTCTGAAAACCTGTCCACTGGGGCGGTGGTGACGCTTCGTCAACCCCTCGTAATCTCCCACGCTTTAGAAGATGCTGCAGAAGATGCTGGCGAGAGATGCTGGCGAGAAGATGCTGAGAGGTGCTGATGGCGAGATGCTGGCGAGAGGTGCTAGAGAAGATGCTGACGAGAGATGCTGACGAGAGATGCTGGAGATGCTGGCGAGAGATGCTGATGAGAGGTGCTAGAGAAGATGCTGATGAGAGGTGCTGACGAGAGATGCTGATGAGAGGTGCTGGAGATGCTGATGAGAGGTGCTGACGGGAGATGCTGACTGCAGAAGATGCTGACGAGAGATGCTGCAGAAGATGATGATGGAGATGCTGGGATGTGATGATGCTGATGGGAGATGCTGGCGAGAGATGCTGATGAGAGGTGCTGCGAGAGATGCTGCAGAAGATGATGATGAGAGGTGCTGGAGATGCTGATGAGGGGTGCTGATGGGGACATGCTGGCGAGAGATGCTGATGAGAGGTGCTAGCGAGAGATGCTGGCAGAAGATGATGATGAGAGGTGCTGGAGATGCTGATGAGGGGTGCTGATGGATGCTGGCGAGAGATGCTGATGAGAGGTGCTGCGAGAGATGCTGCAGAAGATGATGATGAGAGTGCTGGAGATGCTGATGAAGAGATGCTGGCGAGAGATGCTGATGAGAGGTGCTAGCGAGAGATGCTGCAGAAGATGATGATGAGAGGTGCTGGAGATGCTGATGAGAGGTGCTGGAGATGCTGGCGAGAGATGCTGATGAGAGGTGCTAGCGAGAGATGCTGCAGAAGATGATGATGAGAGTGCTGGAGATGCTGATGAGGGTGCTGATGGGACATGCTGGCGAGAGATGCTGATGAGAGGTGCTATGAGAGATGCTGGCAGAAAGATGCTGACGAAAGGTGCTGCAGAAGATGCTGACGAGAGATGCTGATGAGAGGTGCTGGAGAAGATGCTGATGAGAGAAGATGCTGATGAGGGGTGCTGGACGAGATGCTGACGAAAGATGCTGGCGAGAGATGCTGATGAGAGATGCTGATGAGAGATGCTGACGAAAGATACTTTGAATTTAATATCTTAGTTGTGTTGAATTTCTGATCCACAAACAAGGAATTATAATATGATAATAATGATAATATTAATAATAGTATTAATAATAATAATAATAATAATCCTGACAATAATAATAATGATAATAGCAATTATAATAATAACAATAAATATACTATTACTACTACAACAATTAATAATAATAATGATGATAATAATGATGATAATAATAAGAAGAATAATGATAATAACAATGATAACAATCAAAATGAAAACAAAATTAAAGAATCATCTGCTTACAAAAAAAAGACTAAATTATCAAATTGCTCTATCTACCAAAACTCATATCTATTCTTCATATAAGCAAAACTAGTATTCTTAGACCAATCTACTGATATATTCATTAGAAATATATTCACAAACTTTTTTTTTTTTTTTTTTTTTTTTTTTTTTTAGAAGTGTTTTATGTATGAAATTGCCAAATACCGCTTAGGTTAGCAATTTATTATATTAACTGCAAATATCTTATAGAATATTATACGCAACATACTTTATGTTAAATATTTCATAATTTTCATTTTATTTACCAAATATCTATAGCAAATAAAGGTATTATTCAAAAGTATTATTCGATTGATGAAATAATAGAGAAAATTCGAAGAGAAAATGGAATTTAGCAACTCAAATCGTTGACGGCAAAAAAAAAAAAAAAATGTATGCAAATTAAATGCCTCACGTGACCTTAGGTGTTGGCGTCGCTAATAATTTCATATAATTAGTCAATCAGCCACAGTGCCTTCATTAATTATAATGCGTTATATTACGTCTTGTCTCTTAACGTATATCTACAGCTTACGATTAATAATAACAAACTCTATTTATCATTTCATGTTATTTTTAATATTAGGATCAACAATTCTTTATCAATTCAATCATATAACGCAATTTCTTCTTGTTCTCATATGGTTATGATCTTTATCTGAAAATGGAAAAGAACCAACGGCCAAGTTCAAAACAAGATTTGAATATGAAACGTAACCGCCTTATCACTGACAAATAGTCAATTAACTTATCTTCAATAGCATGGTTCCCTGTATATGCAAATGAACACCAGATGTGCAAAGGAAGGAGAGAGGAGGGCAAGGATGTGTAAAATTACGATATGTTTTGTATGTGTGTGTGTGTGCACGTGTGTGTATGTGTATTTGTGTACGGCTGTTTTTTTTTGGCGTGTACGTGGAAGGGAAGGGGAGACTACGGAAGATAAGTAAAAGTATCTGTACATGTGTATGTTTATTTGTGTGTCTATTAATCATATAGTTATTATTCACCTTTTATTCGCGTTTTGTTTTTATGTTTTTTTGTTTCTTATCTTATCTTTTTATTGCATATATTTTCGGCATTTTTGCTTTTATTATTAGTAGTAGTAGTAGTAGCAGTAATAGTATTATCCTTTTTATCATCACGATTATTACCTCCACAAAGCAGGTTATGTTTTTTGGTTGCGTTGGTTAGGTAGTTTGTTTGTATATGAACAGATTTTTCTAAAAAAAAAAGAAAAAAATGGTGGTTATTTTCGAAACAATCTTGCCTTTTCGCACAAGAGCTCTCTCTCTCTCTCTCTCTCTCTCTCTCTCTCTCTCTCTCTCTCCTCTCTCTCTCTCTCTCTCTCTCTCTCTCTCTCTCACTCTCTCTCTCTCTCTCTCTCTCCTCTCTCTCTCTCTCCTCTCCTCTCTCTCTCTCTCTCTCTTCTTCTCTCTTCTTCTCACTCACTCTCACTCTCTCTTCTCTCTCTCTCTCTCTCTCTCTCACTCACTCTCACTCTCACTCTCTCTCTCTCTCTCTCTCTCTCTCTCTCTCTCTCTCTCTCTCTCTCTCCTCTCTCTCCTCTCTCTCCTCTCTCCTCTCCTCTCTCTCCTCTCTCTCTCTCTTCTCTCTCTCTCTCTCTCTCCTCTCTCCCTCTCTCTCCCTCTCTCTCTCTCTCTCCTCTCCCTCTCCTCTCTCTCTCTCTCTCTTCTCTCTCCTCTCTCTCTCTCTCTTCCACCAAACATTATCATATATCTTTCCCATAGTTCAGGGTCACATTTCTCCAAGAAATCATTGTCTTCTTCACTAATTGCTAACTCATATTCACCGAAATACCTCCATAAGAAAGAATAATTGCGCTAATGATGCATAATTAAGAGAATACCTGCAAAACAATTAATGGATAGATATAGAAAAAAATAAGGAAGTCACCCCTCCTTGCACCTCGAAACTTATGAATCCCGTTTTCTGTTGTTGTTTTTTTCGAAGTAATTTTTTTTAATCGTTCCAGTATTATTTTTTTGAATTAATATGGTACAGTTTTAGCCGCGATTCACTGATGGGAAAATGTGCCATGCTTGAAAACTATTGATTCTAAAATCTGTTTAGCATCATTTGGAAAAAAGTTAGTTTCAGATAGAAATCACTGTAAGGCCAAAAAAAAAAAAAAAAAAAAAAAAAAAAATATCCATTTTACTTTGGCATAAAAAAACAAAAAGAAAATCAGCAAAAAAAAAAAAAAAAAAAAAAATCAAAATTTGTAAAGAGACTTTGAAAAGATTGAGTTACCACAATACACAATTTGATTCAATACTAAACAAATAATCGTAGATTTAAATTTAATTTATCGTTACAGTAAGATTTTTTTCCTTTCTTTCTTGTTTTTTTATTTATTTATTTTTATTATTGATTCAGGGTTTAGTCAAAATAATTATTCTGATAGACACTAACATATTCGGAAAGATAAATACATAACAATGAATGAATTATCCTTTTATTTTTATTTTCCCCCATTTCTTTTTTCTTCCTATCTTCCTTCCCACGTTTTGGTCGTTCTCATCATCGTCTTTTTTTTTTTATTCCTATTCACCTCTCTCCAGATTTCCTCTTCTTCCTCTTTCATCAAATTTCTCTTCCTTCTAGTTCTCCTTTTTATATTATCTCCATCTTTCTCTCTATTGCAATCAAATTAACATTCTCAATTCTCAACTTTAGTTTAAAAAAATACCTACCAAAGTTGAACTTGATCTAACTTAATCTAATTTATTTTTTATAAATAAATAACAAAAACAAAAATATCCAAAGATATTCAACTTGAACAAATATTTCTAAAAACAGGATAAAATAAAGTTTTTTTCGGTGGCTTATCAAACCTCATTTTATCTTTATCTCTTATAATTCCTAATGTCTTTTTCATATTAAAGGAAATTACTTTATTACATACCTTTCTAAGTTTCACAGTAAAGGTAAATAAGTGGATTAATTACCATCATTACTTTAATGGTAAAGCCAAATTGCTTAATCATGTACCTTTATTAATTCTATATAGTTGACAATTACTTTATGTACTTTATAATCAGATTTATAGTAAAGGTAAATAACTTTATGTACTTTAATGAGATTTATAGTAAAGGTAAATAATTTTATGTACTCTAATCAAATTTATAGTAAAGGTAAATAATTTTATGTATTTCAATCAAATGTATAGCAAAGGTAAATAATTTCATTACTTAATCAGATTTATAGTAAAGGTAATGATTTTTATGTTCTTTAATCAAATTTTATAGTAAAGGCAAATCACTTTATGTACGTAATCAGATTTATAGTAAAGATAAATAACTTTATGTACTTTATTTAGATTTATAGTAAAGGTAAATAATTTTATGTACTTAATCAGATTTATAGTAAAGACAAATAGCTTTATGTACTTAATCAGATTTACAGTAAAGGCCAAATAACTTTATGTACTTTATTCAAATTTATAGTAAAGGTAAATAATTTTATGTACTTAATCAGATTTATTAGTAAAGGTAAATGATTTTATTACTTAATCAGATTATAGTAAAGTAAATGATTTTATGTACTTTAATCAAATTTATAGCAAAGGTAAATAATTTTATGTACTTTAATCAAATTTATAGTAAAGGTAAATAACTTTATGTACTTAATCAGATTTATAGTAAAGGTAAATAGTTTTATGTACTTTAATCAAATTTATAGTAAAGGTAAATAATTTTATGTACTTTAATCAAATTTATAATAAAGGTAAATAAATTTATGTACTTTAATCAAATTTATATAAAGGTAAATAACTGATGTACTTAATCAGATTTATAGTAAAGGCAAATTAGCTTTATTTACTTTAATCAGATTTATAGTAAAGGTAAATAACTTTATATACTTTAATCAGATTTATAGGTAAAGGTAAATAGCTTTTTTACTTAATCAGATTATAGTAGGTAAAAAATAGCTTATTTACTTAATCAGATTTATAGTAAAGGCAAATAGCTTTATTTACTTTAATCAGATTTATAGTAAAGGCAAATAGCTTTACAATA
>NW_020869484.1:133926-136426 GCF_003789085.1 Penaeus vannamei
ATAATGACAGCAACAATAAAAATACTAATAATGATAATGATAACTATGATGATATTGATGATAGTACTAGTAATAATCATAAATGTCAACTTTATTAAAACAACAACACTAATGATAATGATAATAAAAAAATAATAACAATGACAACGATAACGTCGGAATTATAATAATCATAACTCTTATCATAATGATTATTTTTGATACCACAAATAACTGCAGCCTGGAGAGGACTGTCCATAACCGCTACAAGGCAACAACACAACACGAGAAATATTTTTGTTTTAGCTCCACTTCAGGAATCGTAGCTCTTCGAGGTGCAGATCCATGGTTATCCTTGACCAAGCAAAGAATTTTTGTATTGCTGTTGTTATGATGACGACAATGACAACGACAAGAAGAAAAAAAAGTAATAATAATATTTTTTGTTACCATTTTCAGTACTGATGTTTTGTTGTTGATTTTACTATTATCATTCTTACCTTCGCCAAGGAAGTTATGATTTTTGATAGCGTTGGTTATTTGTTTGTTGGTTTTAGTAGCTATAAAAAATAGAAAGTATCTTCGATTTATTTATATATTTATTTATTTATTTTTTTTTTTTTTTTTTTCTTACTAGAGGTGTATCTTAGCCTAACTCAGCTGGCATTGAATTTAGAACATTTTCAATGTATCAGTGACCCTTTTGCCTTGGCGAGTTATGCGCTCTCTGAGTACAGTGAACCCTCAGTTTTCGCGGGGGTTACGTTCCAAAAAGAACCCGTGATAGGCGAAATCCGTGAAGTAGTAGTGAAGTATTATACAATGAAATATTCTACAATACATTGAAACCAAAGAACAAAACCTTTTAACAGGCCCAAGCATTTGTTTAACAAATAAAAGTACTGTATAAACGTGTTTTTTTTTTTTTTTCTTACAAATAACTACTGTACTGTAAAATAATATTTTTAATCATCAATACGAACTGAAGGCTTCATGGATTTTAGCGAAAATTTGCAAACTTAAATTTGGCAAGCTGATTTCCGTACATGTACATATTAAACCGGTAACGTTATTAAAACACACAGGTAGAGAAAGAAGCGGAGGGACTGTTTTAGCCAATCAGAATGTAGAACACAATGCACAATGCAAATCCGTGAAGCAGCGAGAACGTGAAAGGTGAACCGCGTTATAGCGAGGGTTCACTGTACTTCTAGTGGTTATTATTGTAATTATTGTTATGATTGTCATTTTTATTGTTATCATTATCCTCGTTATTATTTTATTATTGTTATTATTATTTCCAATGTTGTTATCATCATTAACATTATTAATATTAGGATTATTGTTAGCATTATTATTCTTATCATTACTATTATTTTTATCATAATCCTTTTCATTATTATTGCTGTCGTTGCTGTTATCATTATCATTATCCTTATCCTTGTTATTATTGCTATTATCATTATTATTTTTGTTATCATTATCACTTTTCCTTATTATTATTATTACTGTATATATTATTATATTATTAATCATATAATTATTATTTTGTTATTATATATCATTGTTATTATTATTATTATTGTTATTATTATTATTTTTTGTTATTCATTATTATTATTTATTATTATTATTATATTATTATTATCATTATTATATTATTATTATTATTAATTATTATTATTACTATATAATAATAATAATAATAATAAATAATAATAATAATAATAATAATAATAATATTTATTATTATTATTATTATTATTAATATTAATATCATCATTATTATTATCATCATTATTGTTATCATCATCAGCAGCAGCACCAGCAACATTATTTTTTAGTCTTAACATTATCGTTATAATGAGAATAATAATAATTTCATAATTATCGTTACTATTATAATTATTATTATTGATATTTTTGCTTCGATCATAATTCTCATCATTATAATCTGATTTTTATTCTTATCTTTATTATTGTCATCATCACCATCATTGTTATGAACATCATCATTATCATTACTCATTATTACAAATTTCATCATTATAATCTTATTTTCATTCTTATCTTATTATTATTCATCCATCACCATCATTGTTATGAACATCATCATTATCATTACTCCTTATTACAAAAAACAAACAACCCTTTTAAAAAATCGAATCGTTAATTTTTTCAAGGAAGGTTTCGACTTGACCTTTGCAATTATCGTCCCATTCAAGGTCAAGGGCATGGAGTGCACTAGAGGTACGATCTCCTCCCCTCAGACAACCTCTCGCGACCTGAGACCTACGTACATTGTGTGTGTGTGTGTGTGTTGTGTGTGTGTGTGTGTGTGTGTGTGTGTGTGTGTGTGTGTGTGTGTGTGTGTGTGTGTGTGTGTGTGTGTGTGTGTGTGTGTGTGTGTGTTTTAGCTTGTGTGTTGTTTGTATGTGTGAGCAGGATGGGGCTGGGTATAATATGTTTGTGTGGGTAAATTTATAAATACTCAAATCTCAGTTTCCCAGAAGTAGAATAA
>NW_020869484.1:146426-148926 GCF_003789085.1 Penaeus vannamei
AACCGAAGCAAACGCTAAAAATCGCAACGGAAGACACGACCGTAAGGGAGTGAATTATCCAGAAGACAAGAAGTCTGGATGCTCCGTCTCCCTCTGGGATGGATGCTTCTAGATGTCGGATTTTATTCCGTGTTCTAACAAGGGAGAAGGACACTTCGGGATGGAAAAATGGAGAGCCGCGGGGAAGGGTGGTGGAGGGAGGGAGAGGGTTGGGAGGGAGTGGAGGAGGAGGGACGGACGGGGTGGAAGGAGAGAGAGAAAGATGGAGTTGGGTCGAGAGCGAGAGGGATAAATAGATAAATGGATAGATAGCAAGAGAGAGAGAGAGAGAGAGAGAGAGAGAGAGAGAGAGAGAGAGATAGATAGATAGATAGAGAGAGAGAGAGAGAGAGAGAGAGAGAGAGAGAGAGAGAGAGAGAGAGAGAGAGAGAATCAGATGGATAGATAGACAAAAGGAAGATACATACCTCCATTCATAGAGATTGATACATACCTAATAGAAAAGATAGATAAAAAAAAGAAAGAAAAGAGATCGGTGTAAATCTTCCATTGTAAATTTCAGAATCTCATTTCACGCAACCTCTTTATCTAATTATTCTCCCCGCATCTTTCTTATCTCTTTCTCTCTCTCTCCTCCCTTTACTTCCTCCTTCCCACAAGGATCTTACGTAAAGTCTTTCATTACTCATGCGTTTAATTCCGAAACACAACTCTTGCAGGGGTGAGGGAGATGCAGACGACAGTAATTCCTATCTTTTAATGTCCATTTATTATACAGCTTAACGTAAATAATACTTTCTTATGCATGATTCACGAGTAGGTCAACGTCATTTACATATCAATTACCAGCTTCCTCATTAACACAGAAGTGCCTGCAGGTAGCAAATTATTTGAATGTTGCAGAATACGTCAAGAAATGAAATGATATCATGTAAGGATAAATAAAGCCAGAGAGATAGATGTATAAACATGATGTATAAATTTTGCGATATTGACATGTCGATTAATTAAATGTTGATATCAACTTTTGTGTCTGAGAGACTGACAAGTAGGTAAGTAGTGAAGAAGACAGGCAGGTAGGCGGATAGATAGTGAGTTAAAAGAGATTCCCGGGGAGGTAAGTGCTCATTTGCATATTTACATACATAAATCAGTACATGCATACACATACACACATCCTTACATGCATTCATACTTATATGATACACACATACAGACATTCATACGTACGCACATGCGTTATACATATACACATATTTACAAACATACATACATATTCATACATACGTGCATATATATATGCATACATGCATACATACATAAACACATACATACATACATACATACATACATGCATACTTACATGCATACATACACATCACATACATACATACATACATACACGCATACATCCATGTTAACATACATATGTGCATACATATAAGCATGTATGGATGGCTGTATACATTCATCCATCCATCCATCCATCTTTATATACATATAAGTACATATATACTTACATACATACATACATACATACATACATACATACTTACATACATACATACATACATATATGCATACATACTTACATGAATACATACATATGTACATATGTACGCATAAACATATATATACATACACATAAACATATATATACATACGCATAAACATACATATATACATACGTATAAACATACATATATACATACACATAAACATACATATGTACATACGCATAAACATACATGCATACATACGCATAGACATACATATATACATACATATAAACATACATATATACATACGCATAAACATACATTTACACATACGCATGAAAAGTTCAAGAGTTCGAGTTCAAGAAAAGTTCAAGAAAGAAAGAAAATCAATAACGAAAGAAAGCGAAAAACGAACATACACCTTTTTTTCTCCATTTTCCATTTTCTTTTAATCCATTCCGAATGCAACCATCACCCGCTGTCACTACGCTCGATATTGAAGGCTTTAATCTCCCCACGTGCAGATATCCACTGAGCCTCCCCCCCTCCCCACCCCCACCCCGCCGATCCTCTGCTATCAACATGTCTTCACCCTATTTCGTGCCCCTCCCCCCTTTCTGCCTTCCACCCAAACACCCAAAGTCCCTCTCCCCTCCCTCCCCCCTTTCTGCCTTCCACCCAAACACCCCACAACAAGTCCCTCTCCCATTTCCCTTCCCCCCCCCCCCTTCTGCCTTTCCACCCAAACACCCCCAACCTTCCCCAAGTCCCTCTCCCCATTTCCCTTGCCCCATCACATTCTAAGAAAACTCCCTCCCTCCCCCACCTCATTCAAACCTCCCCATACCCAATATGCTCCTTAAAGACCTCCTGCTCATTTCTCCCCCTTCCCTCCTTCTATCTCATTTCTCTCCCTCGCTCCCTCATCGCTCCCTTCCCTCCATCTCCCTCCATCTTCGGCCGCCTCCCTCCTCCCTCTTCGATCCCCTCCCTCCCTCCCT
>NW_020869484.1:158926-166426 GCF_003789085.1 Penaeus vannamei
TCGCGTACCCCCTCCCCTCCCCCCTCCTCCCTCACCCACCCTTCAAAATCCTACAGGAGCCTACTTCAACCCTCCCCCTCCCCCCCCGCCCCTCCCCTCCCCCCTCCAACTTCGTACCTGTAGTGTTAGAAGGCGAAAAAAAACACGGAAAAAACAACAACTACAAAAAGAAAACAACAAGAAAATAAACACAAACAAGCAATAACTGACTTTTCACTCGGTGGCATTTCGAGCAGTACAAATATCAATGTAAATGTTGATTTTTCTTAATCATAGTGGATTGTAAAGCTGGATTGGATGTCAGTTGTCTGTTTTTTTTTAAAGAAAGATGTTACTGCTGCAGTTGAATATATCAATTTGCAGTTGCAGACCAGTTTAAGGAGAACTGCATTATGACATTGGTGATGATATTGATAATGATGATGATCAAGATGACGATGATCATAATAATGATAGCAATAATGATAATGAGGATGATAATAAATGAAAATAATGATGATGATAATGATAACCAAATGAAAATATCAGAAAATGAGGATAATAAATGAAAATAATGATACTAATAATACTGTTATTGATACTTATAAAGAGGATTACAGTGATGGTAATACTAACGACTGTGACGATAATTATAATGATGATAATGATTATTA
This sequence comes from Penaeus vannamei, assembly GCF_003789085.1. Lineage (NCBI taxonomy): Eukaryota > Metazoa > Arthropoda > Malacostraca > Decapoda > Penaeidae > Penaeus > Penaeus vannamei. Next base: position 159,580 of record NW_020869484.1, read on the forward strand.
TAACAAAATGATAATGATAGTAATGATAATAATGACGATCGCAGTAATAATAATAATAATAGTAACAACAGTAATAAAAATGATGATTACAATAATGATAATAATGATAATGGGAATAGTAATAATGACAATGATAATAATAATAGTAATGATAATGATAACAATGATAATGGTAATAGTAATAACTACAGTGATTAAAATAATGATAATGATAATAAAAAGGGTAATGGTATTATCAATTATAATAATGATAATAAAAATAAAAACAATGTATACATGCATATATATATATATATATATATATATATATATATATATATATATATAATATATATATATATATTATATATATATATATATATATGTATATATATATATATATATATATATATATATATATATATATATATATATATATATATATATATATATATATATATATATATATATATATATATATATATATATATATAATATATATATATATATATATATATATATATATATAATATATATATATATATATATATATATATAATATATATATATATATATATTATATATATATATAGATGGCGATGATGTTTAATTTTTATATTGATGGTAAAAGCAACAAAAACAAAATCTGCAACCACACCACCACCACCTCCAACACAGCCCCCGAAACAGCCTATAAAGACGCATTCCCAGACGCTCTTAATGGGACCTGATACTTCTATTAACCCCGCTTCTCCCCTCCCCCCAACCTGATACGTCATCCTAAACCTCCCTCTTCCCTCCCCTTCCCCCTCCCCCACCCTGATACGTCATCCTAAACCTCCCTCTTCCCTCCCCCTTCCCCTCCCCTCTCCCCGCTCCCCCACCCTGATACATCATCCTAAACCCCCTTCCCCCCACCCTCTCTCCTCCCCCCCTCCCCTCCCACCCCTCTCCTCTCCTCGCCACCCCCAACCTGATACATCATCCTAAACCCCCCCCCCCCTCTTCCTCCCCCCAGCCCCCTGTTCTTCCCCAACCCCTGTTCTTCCCCGCCTCCCTTGCAGCCTCCTTGCCCCCCCCCCCTAACCCCCTGTCCTCCCCCGCCTCCTTGCAGCCTCCTTGGCCCGGGTTCAATTCAACACTTCCAAAGGCGCCGCCGCTCTCTAAGTGCTATGGCAACCTGGAGATCGCCGAGGCATATGACGGCGATGACGCAAGATTCAGCTGAACTGTTTATTGCACGTTCCGGCGTATTTTCTTTCTGTCTCTCTCTCTCTCTCTGTCCTCTGTCTCTGTCTGTCACTTGTCTCTGTTCTCTCTGTCTCTGTCTCTGTCTCTGTCTCTGTCTTCTGGCTCTTCCTCCTCTCCTCTCCTCTCTCGTCTCCTGTGCCTGTCCCTCTGCTGCTTCTGGGTCTCTCTCTTGTCTCTCTGCATTTCTCCTCTGTGCTCTGGTCTCGCTCTCTCTCTCTCTCTCTCTCTCCTCTCTCTTCTCTCTGGAGAATTGGGTGGGGGGGGGGGGGAATTTTAGTCACATGAGCATTTACGGTGTTTTTCTTTTCCGTCTGTAAGTTAGTTTGTGATTGTGGGAAATCGTATAATATTGGTGTGCATGTTTGATCTGTGCATACATACGTATGTGTATCTATATATGTATATTTTATTATACATATATATATATATATTTATATATATATATATTATATAAGTAATATATATATATATATATATATATATATATAGTATATATATATATATTATAGTATAATATACCTACTATATATACATACATATATATATATATATATATATATATATATATATACTATTACTAGTTACATATATATATATATATATAACATATATTATATAATATATATATATATATATATATATATATGTATAATATATATTAATATATTATATTATATAATATATATACTATATATATATATATACATACATATATATATATATATATAGTATATATATAGCCATATATATAGTATTATATATATATATATATACTATAATAAAAGTATATATTATATATATGTTATTATATATACATATATACTATATATATTATATATATATATATGTATATATATAATATATATATATATATACTATATATATATATATATATGTATATATATATATATATATATATATATATAGTATATATATATATATATATTAATATATATATAATATAGATTATATATTATATATATATATATAGTTATACAACAAAACATACCAACAGACAGAACACAAACACACACGTGGCCGCACACACAACACCCTCTCCCCTATTGTATGTATATACATACATACACACATGCACATCACACATATATATATATAAACAACAAACATACCAACAGACAGACACACACACACCGTGCCGCCACAAACCCCTCTCCCTACCTCTTCCTCTTCCTCGCTTTCCCCACGTTATTCCTCTTCTCTCCTCTCTCTCTCTCTCTCTCCTCTCTCTCTCTCTCTCTCTCTCTCTCTCTTCTCTCCTCTCTCTCTCTCTCTCCTCTCTCTCTCTACCGCCCTCTTCTCCTCTCTCCTCTCTCTCTTCAGGTAACCGAAGCCCTTTCCGTCTCCTCCGCTCCAGAAAGCAGACACAACAGGAGCAGGAGACCACACCCACTTTTCAACACCCCCACCAGACTCCCCGAAAATGGACATAAGATCCGGCCACCAACCACATAAAAGCAAAATAAGTAAAATTCTTTAATCCGAGTCTACAGCCCACCCGTTCAAAATTTCCAAGTACAATATTGACTCAGGCGAACGAGGTGTTTACTCATAATTACATATTTCTTGTTGGGTTACAAGAACGCGGTGTTTAATCGTTTCGTGTATCTTGCAGCTGGGAATCCGGTCTGCGGAAAGGAGAGAGCTTAGATGTATCTCTTCCTGTGAGTGGCGGAGATAAATTTGCGAAAAATGAGATAATGTTGTTGAGACTAAATGCTAGAAATTTGAGGGAAAATGAGGTAAATTTAAGCTAAGTGGTGATGACGTGATCGCTTTAACATTCCAGCGAAGGCAGTAGAAATTTCAGTCATAAACGATTTAGAGTAGAGGATTTAAATATTGAAACCAAAGCAGAAGAGTGGAGATTTCCCCGCATCCGTTTTCTGTAGAATTCAAATTTCTATTTGAATAGAAATACATTTTTATTCTTTTTTTATTTATCTATTTTTCATATTCTGTTTATTATTAGTCTTTGTTTTTTACACGCGTCAGGAAGGAAAAGGAACAAAGAAATAAGATAGAAAAACGAAACCAATGCCGTCGCCCACGTCCCATAGTTCGGATAACAAGCGGTATGGATGGTTCCGATTATTAAAGGAAAAAAGAGAGGGAGAAGAGAGGGAAACGAGAGAGAGAGAGAGAGAAGGAATGAGACGAGAGAAAAGAGAGNAAGAAAGTATGACAGGGAAAGAAAGAAAGGTATACAAAGAGAGAAAGGGAGAGCGACTGTAGGATTACAAGGTTGCCAATTATCTTTATCTGGTGTTAAAACTGGATCTTAATCTTAATTTTTATTTTAATCATATTTTATCTTTATCTTTACCGGATATTTATCTTTATCTTTTACCGGATTATCTTTATCTTTACCTGATATTTCTTTATTTATATTTATTTTTACGGTATATTCATCTTTATTTATCTTTATTTTTACGGGATATTTATCTTTATTTATCTTGAACTTTATCAGATATTCTTCTTTATATTTCTTTATATCTAGCTTTATCTTTATCGGATATTTATATTCTTTAATCTTTATCTTTATCTATCTTTATCTTTATCGGATATCTATCTTTATTTATCTTTATCTTTATCTATCTTTATCTTTATTGGATATTTATCTTTATCTTTATCGGATATTCATCTTTATCTTTTTCTTTATCAGACCAAACGAATTTTGAGATAATTCCTCGGGTTGTTAATTCTCAAAAGAAAAATTAATCCACAGGTATTTTCTCTAAGTCTTTGATTGGGATAAAAAAATGAAAAATGGATAAATAGAAAAGATAAAAGAATGAAATAGATGCATAAGGATAAATCAATAAAAAAAATAAAAGTAAAAATAAATCAATAGAAAATAAAAGTAGATTTTGAAATAAAAATAAAACTTCGAAAACACGTCCGTTCATATTTGTGCGATGTCGATTGTCGATGAAAGAGACAGAAATAAAGAAGGAAACAGAGACAAACCAAAGCGAAGGAAGAGAGAAAGAAAGGCAAAGAATGGAAAATGGAAGAGAAAGAGAAGGTAAATGAGAGGGAAAGAGAAAGTAAATGGGAAAGAAAAAAGGAAAGAGTGAGAGAAGGAGGAAAATGCGAGAGAAAGAGAGATTGAAAGAGAGAGAGAGAGAGAGAAAGAGAAGGGCTGAGAGAGAGAGAGAGATAGATAGATAGAGAGAGAGAGAGAGAGAGAGGCAACATATGAGTCACATGCTGAGCCTCGTAGATGTAGATAACTCTTGAAGAAACGACATTCCATTGTTCCAACATCCTCTCTTCTTAACCCCCCCCCCCAAAAAAAAAAGAAGAAGAAGAAAAAAAAGATCCACAGAGCGTACGCTTGCTTTCAATTATCAGCTGCCTTTTTTCTGGTACTTAGAAAAAAAGAAACTCATCTTTTTCTATCTTTTCCTATTTCATTTTTATTTTTTTCGTTTCTCAGTCATTAAGGAGCTTCTGAGTGGATTTTTAAAAAATAAATTCTTAAGGGATTGGGGGGAGGGGGAAGAGAAGAGGAAGAGGAAAAAGAAGAGGAGGGGGGGAGGAGGGAAGAGGGAGGAGGGAGTAGGGTTGGGGATGAAGGAAGGAAGGAGAGGAGAAGAGAGAAAGTGGAATGGGGGAAATATGAATACAGTGGGATGGGGGAATGGAGAGAAGGAAGAGGAAGATAGGAGAGGATGAGGAAAAGGGGAAAGGGGAAGGGTTTGGGAATAAAGGATGGGGGAATGGAGAGAAGGAAGAGGAAGAAGAGTAAGAAGAGGAAAATGGGTAGGGGGCAGGGTAAGGGGTGGGGAGAAGTTGAGAAAGGTAAAGGAAGAAAAAAGCGAAGAAAATGGAAAAGGAGAATGGGAGAAACCATATCTACAGGGGAGGGGGGGAGAAGGGGGTTAGGGAAAGGAGAAAGGAGTTAAAACATAATTACTAGAATATTTAGCACTTACACTATTATCGCTATTGCTATGGATAGATGTAATGAATGTAATTTCAGTAATGCCAGTGTCAAGTAATATTTGTAACAAAACAAAAGTAAAGTCAATAATATAATGGTATCAATAATTTCAGAACTGTAATGGTATTGATGATGTCAATGACATATTATCAATAATTACCAATATAATATCAATAATCTGAATAATATGATGTTACTAATAATTCCATTGATGTAATGATACAATATCTATTACAAGCACTACAGCGATTAAAACAGCTGATAAAGATAAAACTGATGATAACGGTAATAATGATAATGATAAGAATGACAAAAACAGTGATATAAGAATGACACTTTTACGTATTTATAATCACTAATGCATTTATTTTTTTACACCCTGAGATCATACTTTTTTTTTTTTTTTTTTTTTTTTAATACGATTAAGTGATGTTGTGTGATTTTGTTTCAATGATTTCGCTGTGTGCTCTTTGAACAAATTATTTTGAAATTCTCCAAAGCGTTCATAATATCTTTCTGTTGTTCATTCTCTCTTTTTTTTATCAATATTGAGCTTTGCAATTCTCATTTTCTGGGTTGTTTGTTAGTCTCTTTCTTTATCTTTGCTATATTGTTCCATCTTCAAATTACAATAGAACTGGAGTTAATTTGTATTTTATAGAGCAATATTTCACATTAATTTTTCAGTCATAGGCAGGCAGGAGGGAAGAATATCGACTTTATGAAATATTCATATTACCATATAAACAATTCATTTTATTCCTTCCACATTTCTTTTATTTTTTATTTTTTTTTTCTACAAAGGAGGGGGCAGACATTCTTTATTTCATTCTTTACCTCCTTCATAAGTAACTAAAACAAGATAAATATGATATAAACTTAACATTGAGATGTTAAGTTTATTATGTATAAATCACACGACAAAGCGATTTTCCAAAACTGCAATAGCTATAAAGAACAAAATTCACATATTTCGTCATGTACGTCTATTTCTGAATGAGAACAAAGGCCTAATCACCTACCGAGAGTAAAGACTAAAAAGACCTCAATGTCACATTATCATAAGGGTTGAAATGCCGTGCTGATGCTCATTCTTTATTCCAAAGTGCAAGGGTAAAAAAAAAAACATCCTGTTTTTGAAATGTGTTAATACTATTACTAGTCGTTCTGCATGTGTATATTTCCATTACACGGTTTGTAAAATGGTTAATATTAAATGTATTTCGTCAAACATCAATGAATCTATATTCTTTTAACATTTTGGTATTTGCGTATATGTTTAATTCACACCCGTAGAATCATGAATGTATTTCCATGCTCGGACACTCGTACACCTGACCCCCCCCCCGCCCAAAAAGAAAGAAAGAGAGAGAGAGAGAGAGAGAGAGAGAGAGAGAGAGAGAGAGAGAGAGAGAGAGAGAGAGAGAGAGAGAGAGAGAGAGAGAGAGAGAGAGAGAGAGAGAGAGAGAGAGAGAGAGAGAGAGGAGAGAGAGAGAAAGAGAGAGAGAGAGAGAGAGAGAGAGAGAGAAGAGAGAGAGAGAGAGAGAGAGAGAGAGAGAGGAGAGAGAGAGAGAGAGAGAGAGAGAGAGAGAGAGAGAGAGAGAGAGAGAGAGAGAGAGAGAGAGAGAGAGAGAGAGAGAGAGAGAGAGA
>NW_020869484.1:185720-190720 GCF_003789085.1 Penaeus vannamei
ATAAGCACTGCTTTAAAATGATATAACTTAGGATATGAATATGTCACTTTTTCCCTCTTAAAATAATTTGCTGAAAATGCAGTAGACAGCCTTAATATGAGCATTGCTAAAGAATGAAATAGCATTGAACATGAAAAGTATCTTTTTCTTCTTTTTCTTCTTGAAATAATTTGCTGAAAATATAGCAGACGACCTTGATAGGATCGCTGCTGTAAAATGATACAGCTTTGGATATGAATATGTCACTTTTTCTTCTTAAAATAATTTGCCGAAACTACAGTAGACGATTCTGTACACCTTCATCAAAAAAAAAAAAAAAAAAAAAAAAAAAAATCAAGAATTACCAAGAACAATCCCAAGACGCTGTTGGCTGCCTGTACAACTGTCTCAAGGGGCTCTCCGTACCTCCAGCAATTACGCAGAATGTCACTCATAAAGCCTGGAAAGTGTCAGTCATTCTCCGCCACTCTGTTAGCCTATCGTGACGTCCGCCGTTCGAGGTGGTCGTTATCTCCGGTGCTTGAGCTGCTTGCCTGGATTTCTTGCTTGCGTTTCCTGCTTAGTTCTTCTCGTTCCCGATGTTGTCAATCCATCAATATAATCTTAGTCGTCTATGATGATAGATTAAGCTCTCATAATGATCCCAATCATAATGTTTTCAGGCTCTTGGACCAACCGTTGGCTCGGGAAGGTTAAGACGAGAGACACAAGACGAAAAAATAAGAGAAAAAGACGAAAGAACAAATAAAAAAATAAAAAAAAGAGGAGAGAAAAAAGACGAAGAACAAAAGAAGGAAAAAGAAAGAAGTAATAACTACTCTCACACGCGACATGTCATGAGGTTAACGGAGTGACCTCATAACGACTTTTTTTTTTTTTTTTTTTTTTTCGTTTTTGGGAAGATGACTAATGTTTTGTTGTCTCTTGATGGACATTTATCGAAACCCGAAGAAATGTCACGTATTCGCTGAAATAATAATGGATAAATAAGGATAGAAATAAATATGAATAAGGAGAAAAGAAGATTACAAGAAGAGGGAAGTAAAAGCAAGAAGAAGAGATGAAGAAAAAGAAAAAAGAAGAGGAAGAAAAAAAGAAAAAGAAGAAGAGGGAGAAAAAGAAGAAGAAAAAGAAAAATAAGAGAAGAGAGAAAGGAAGTAGAAGAAAAACAAGAATAATAAGAAAAAAAGAAAATAAGAGCGAAGAAGAGAAGAAAGAAGAAAAATAAGAGGAAGAAGAAGAAAGAAAGAAAAATAAGATGAAGACGAAGAAGAAGAAAGAAAAATAAGATGAAGACGAAGAAAAAAAGAAAAAGAAAAAGGAGAAGAAGAAGGAGGGAGAAAAGAGAAGAAGAAGAAGAGAAGAAGAAGAAGACTAAAGAAGAGAAGAAAAAGAAGTTAAGAAGAAAAAAAAGAAGAGAAAGAAGAAGAGAAGTAAATTGATGAGATGAAGACGAAGAAGAAGAAAGTAAAAAGAGAATGATGAATGATGAAGACGATAGAAGAGATAATATATCTTATCATTCCCTGATGTTCTTTGGCGATCGTGACTCTTCAGTCGAGGAATATTAATATCCAGAAAGAGACATTTTATCTTATTTTTTTCTCGATCGGAGCACATTCCTCTCTCTTCCTCGGCATTTGAGACAAAGAAAAATCCTCAAAAGAAGGAAATGAAATCCGTGTCGATGTCCTCGGAGGAATGACACAGAATATCCTCACAAGAAAATCCTAATAGAAAATCCTCGCAGAAAGTATCCACTTAATATCCTCATAGGACGTCCTCACAGAATATCCTCACGGGGAATCCTCACAGAATATCCTCACAGAAAGTATCCACATAATATCCTCATGGGTTAATCCTCACAGAAAGTATCCACTTAATTATCCTCATAGGACTCCTCACGGGGAATCCTCACAGAAAGAACATCCAACAGAAAGTATCCACATAATATCCTCACGGTTAATCCTCACAGAATATCCTCATGGGGAATCCTCACAGAATATCCTAATTCGAAATCCTCACAGATTATCCTAATTCGAAATCCTCAAGAAACACGGTTAATCCTCACAAATTATCCTCATGGGGAATCCTCACAGAATATCCTAATTCGAAATCCTCACAGAATATCCTCATGGGGAATCCTCACAGAATATCCTCAAGGAGAATCCTCACAAGAATATTCCTAATTCGAAATCCTCACAGATTATCCTAAATCGAAATCCTCAGAATATCCTCATGGGGAGAAATTCCTCACAATATATCCTAATTCGAAATCCTCACCTGAAAAATCCTCACAGAAAGAAAATCCCAACCAGAAAATATCCACAGAACCCCCCCCCCCCCCCAGAAACCACCTCTCAGAAACCCTCCCCGCAGACCGAGAGAGAGAGAGAGAGAGAGAGAGAGGAGAGAGAGGGAGAGAGAGATGAGGAGAGGAGAGAGAGATAGAGAGAGAGAGAGAGAGAGAGAGAGAGAGGAGAGGAGAGAGAGAGAGAGAGAGAGAGAGAGAGAGAGAGAGAGAGAGAGAGAGAGAGAGAGAGAGAGGAGAGAGAGAGAGAGAGAGAGAGAGAGAGAGAGATAGAGAGAGAGTTAGAGAGAGAGAGAGAGAGAGAGAGAGAGAGAGAGACAGAGTAGAGAGAGAGAGAAGAGAGAGAGAGAGAGAGAGATAGAGAGGAGACAGACAGAGGACAGACAGCAGACAGAGACAGACAGAGACAGAGAGAGAGAGAGAGAGAGAGAGAGAGAGAGAGAAAGAAAGAGAGAGAGACAGAGACAGACAGAGACAGAGAGAGAGAGAGAGCGAGCCCATCTCAGAAGTAGAAGAGTAGAGGTAGACACACCTCGCGCCCGCCTTGGCTTACACCTGTCGGCGCCCCAAGCCAGGTCGGGGAGGCTACGTGTGTGCGGGGGCCTCATGCATCACTGATAACAAGGTAAATGATGAGAATTAGCGAGGAGGATTCCAGGTCACGAGAGAATAAAATCCTGCCCGAACGGTGTAGAGAAACGGCAGTCGAAGAAAACGGGGGAGGTGTGGTGGTGGGGCGCGGGGCGCGGTCGGAGGTTGGTAGTGTGGCGGCTAGGAGGTGAGAGGGGTTTGTTTTAGTGAGGTGTGGGAGGGGCCCTGGTGTTTAGGTTGTGAGGGAGGCCTCGTGGTGGTGGGTAGGGGGAGGGCGCCGCTAGGCGTCCGTGCTCTCTCCCGTGCGGGTTGGGGTGAGTTGGGGTTGTATCGTGGGGGTAAGTGGGAGTTGGGGCTTCGGTTGGTTGGGCTCTGAGGTAGTGGTTGGAAGTGGGCGGGATGAAATTAACGGCTAGTGGGGAAGGGATAGTTGGGGCTAGGGATTGGAGTGGGGGATTGGCGGTTAAGGGTTGGAGTAGTGGGGTTGGGGTGGGGTAGGGCTGCCCGGTGGCGTTATGGGACATGAGGCGCCTAGTGGCTCGGGTCAGGATCTGGCCCGTGTGGGTTGGTGGGGGGCGGGACTTAGGGCCTTGCTGGGGTCAGGGTTGGGGGTCTGGTTGTTCGTTGGGGAGGTCCCTGTGATACGCTCGGGCTGTTGGGTAGGTGGGTGGGAGGCATAAATGGCTGGTGGGGCTGACTGAGTTGGAGTGGTGGATTGGCGGCCTGCGCGTGTCGACCCCTTGTGGGTAGGCGACTAGAGGTGCTGCCGCCCCCCCTCCCCTATCCCTCCCTGCCCACCCCGCTCCCTCCCGGCTGGGGTGCGAGGGTTGCGCGAGATTTGGTGGGTTGGCGGGCCAGGTCAGGGATAGTAGAGCATCTCGGGGTGGTTGGTGGGGGTTGAGTCAGGTGGTGTGGCGCCTTCGCGTGGCGGGGCATAGAGGGCTATGTAGGTGAGTTTGCTGGGCCGCGCTCCGCTGTGCGCAGATGTTGGCGAGGACTGCGTGGTGGAGCCGATTAGAAGGTCTTGCGTGGCGCGACTTGCATAGAGGGTGTTGTCCGCCAGCGTTGTTGGTGGTCTCTGGTAGTGGGCCTACCTAGTAATACGATGGGTTGCGCTGTGGCTCGGGTTACCCCCAGCTCATAGGAGTGTTGGGCTGGCTCGATCGAGGCTCTAGTGTGGGTGAGGGTTTGAGTGGGCGCTGTCTAGCTCCTCAGGCGTTGGTGCGCGTTCGCCTCCGAGGGGGCTGGGTGGCTAGAGGCTGGAGAGGTGATTGTCGCGCGCGCTTGCTCGTGTGCTCGTGGTGGGGGAAGGATAGAGTACTGGTGTCCGCAGCAGCGTTGGGAGGGGTTGGGCGAGCTCGATGGTGATAGAAGCTAGAGATGGGTAAGACAGAGATGTGGGGAAGTGTTGGGTGGGGGGATGAGGGGACCCTGGTAGTGGGTATTGTAAGCAGAGGAATGCAGGCAAACAAGAGCAGCAGGGAGGCGCGGGGTAGCGAGGCGGGCAAGGGTGAGGCGAGGACTATAATCCTGAATTCATAATTGTTGTTGTAGTCTTATTTTGGAACATAAGCTGATATACATAACAGAGTGGCTTGAGACAGCTCAGTCACTCCTTGCCATTTCGTCAGACACTATTGATGGGGTGAGGCGTTTGGGGGGGGTGCCGCTGGGCCTGAGATCCAACCGTCCCCCCTCCCGGTTTCCGCGCGGGGAACGAGCGTGGGACCCTTCAACGACGACAGTGGGGAAGTGCCGTTGAGCGCTGGTCCGGCGAGGAGGGGTAACAGGAGGGTGCTCAGCGGAGCGCGGGGTGGATCATCCCTCACCCCGGCTCCCAGGAATTAGGCGCTCCAGCGGCCGTTGTTTGTGTCGTTGACGGGGGACCCACCTTAATGCCCTTCTCCCCGCCCTGTGGCCCGGGCCGTAGGAGGTTACCAGGAGATTTGTTCAGAGGAGGGCGCCGGAGCAACTTACGAACAGTGGAAGGGGTGAGGGTGCCGTGGAGGAGGCCCTGCGGGTGACACCTCGGCCGAGGGCCTCTCATTTCAGACGGGCGAGCCTGTTGCCGGACGATCAACAGGGGCCACGTGTGCTG
>NW_020869484.1:193220-195720 GCF_003789085.1 Penaeus vannamei
CCCCTTTGATTGAAAACCCTGGTAATTTGTTTGTTTATTTGTTTATTTCCGCTGGCGTCAGACTTTGATGATGAAAGGCTGACGATGAATTGGGAAAATAAAATAATCGAAAAGGAAGAAAAGTAAGAGGAAGAGGAAGGAAAGAGGAAGAGGAAGGAAAGAGGAAGAGGAAATGGAGAAGAAGAAGGAAGGGGAGGAGGAGAAAGAGGGAGAAGAAGAGGAAGAGGGGTAGAGAAAGAAACGAGGAGGTAGGGGCTGAGGAGGAAGAGGAGAAGAAGAGGAGGAAAAGGAGGAGGAGAAATAGAAGAAAGAGTAAGAGGAGGAGGATGGGAGGAGAAGAATGTAGAGAAGATGATTTAAGAAGAAGAAAGAGAAGAAGAGGAAGAGGGGATGGAGGAGGAGGAATAGGAAGAGGAAGAGAAGAGAGAAGGAGAGGGGGAGAGGAAGGGAAAGAGGTGGAGGATAAAAAGAGGAAGGGGGAGTAAGTGGAGGAGGAGGAGGAGGAGAGAGAAGGAAAGGACAAGGAGGAGGAGTGAGACGAAAAAGAGGATGAGGACGAGGAAGAGAAGGAGAAGAAGAGAATAGAAAGGATTTAAGAAGGTTTCCTTTTGTTGTTAATTCTTACCTTTTTCTTCTTCCAGATCTTTTTCTTCTTCTTTTTCGTTCACTTTTCCTTATTTTTCTTCCTCCCCTTCCTCTTCTTTTTGCTTTCTCTCTTTTTCTTCTACTTCTTCCTCCTCTTCCATTTCTTCTCTTTCTGCTTCTTCTCCTTCTTTTCCTCCTCCTTCTTCTTCTTCGTATACTTCTTATTTCTCTTCCCCTCTTTTTTCCTACCTCCTCTTCCTCTTTTTATTTTTTCTATTTTTTTCTCTTTTTCTATACTTTTCCTCATCTTCTTGGGGTGGGGAAGGGGGAGAGAGGAGGGGGAGGGGGGGGAGGTCATTAGCAGTGGTCGTGGCGAGTCGAAATTAGAGGGGGCTGAAGGGGTGGGGGTGTGTGGAGGGGGGGTGGGGGGGGGCGGCGTGTGCACAGACGTACGCTTGAAGTATGCTTGATATATCTTTCGTAAAAAAATATATGTCCACATAGTTATACGTACACGATTACACACGTACATATATGTGTGGGTAGGTTATGCAGTCACACATATACACGTAAATATAATAAATGATAACTATAATGATAATAATAGTGATAACAATAACGACGATAATAATAGTAACGATAATAATAACAATAATAATGATAGTAATAATATCGATGGTAATAATAACATTAAAGAAAGGAAGAAAAACATTCTATTGATACAATGATAGAAAAAAAACACAATATACAAACTTGATTTAGTAAAATAAGTGGGACAGCTGTTTCGGAATCTTCCTGGATCCCATCTTCAGGTACAAAGGAGAAGGGAAGAGGAAGGAGTAAAGAGAGAAGAAAGGAGAGACAAAGAGATGAACACGGGGCAGGGGAAGACAGGAGAACGGAAGCGAAGGGAGGTCAGGTCAGGTCGAAGGGTTAGGCGGTCTGGGCGAAGGGTGGAAGATGATAAAGATGGCAATAATGATGATGAAAAAATGATGATAACAATAATAACAATAATAATAACAATAATAATGGTAGTAGTAATAGCAGTAGCAGTAATGATAATAATGGTAATGATAAAAATGATAATAATATATATACTAATTTAATGATGATATCAATGATAATCACCATCGTCATTATCCTAATGATGAACATGATAATAACGAAAATAATAATAATGATAAAACGATAAAATGTTGACAAAAACAATAATGATAATAACCGCATTATGATATTAATGATAATAATGATGATTATAATGATAATGATATGAATGATAACAACGATAACAAAAAACAATAATAGCAATAGCAATGACGGTGATAATAATAGTAAATGATAATATTAAAATGATAATGATAATAGTAAATGAAATGATAATAATCATAGTGATGACAATTTGAAGAAAACCATAATGTTAACAATAACAGTACTAATATTGATAATAAAGATAATGCAATAAAAATAATAATGATGAAAATATCAATGCCAATAACATTTAGAGATATGAACACCCTTTCCGCATCACATGAACCTCACCCCCTTATTAAACCCCCATTTTAAACACTCTAAACCTGATATATTAATCTTCTCCCTCACTATAGTCCCTCGTCCACCTGCTGGCGAAATGAGCGGCTCTTTGTTAACAAGAGACAATAGAGAACAGTTAACACGAGCAAAAGAAAAAGACATAGTCTCCCCCCTCCTCCCGTTTTCTATGGCACAAGGGGGGTAATTAGTGTTGCATAGGGGGTGTGCATTTGTTTCTGTCAGGGATTATTAGTGCTTCCTTGTTCTTCGTCTCACGGAATTCCTTAGCTGTGGAGCCGCAGGCTTTGTGTGGATGAGACATACTAACACACGCCACACACACTTATAAGGCATATATAGTAATCATACATACTAAATACAC
>NW_020869484.1:200720-203220 GCF_003789085.1 Penaeus vannamei
TGCTAACTAAGATTATTTTTTTATTCCTTATTATTATTGTTTTTGTTATTTATTGCTTCTAAACTATTAATCATTAATCATTTCTTAATTATTAATTATAATTTTATCGGTATCTACAATTATCATACAATCATCGATTTATATTATTGGCTATTATCATCATCATTCATCATCATTATTAGTGTTGTTGATTTATAATTAAGTATTATTAATCATAATTCCATGAATATTCATATTATCATTATCATCATACAATTGTTATTAGATAGTTTGTTACTAATTATTAATGCATGATAAAATGAATAATAGTAAAAATATAATTAGTACTATTTACTATTATCATTTATCATTATTTATAAAAAGATAAATATATTAAATGATGAATAGTAATAATAACTAATAATAATGATAGGGATAGTAAGTAATAACAACAAAAACAATAATGAATGAGATAATAACTAATTTTTATACTTTATATATAATTATACATTGTAAGTTATATAAAATCAATATACTATCATTAATTATTATTATATTATCAAACACATTATTATTATTTATTTTATATAATTATCATTATTATTATTATTTATTATTATATCATAATTATTATTATTATCATATATTATCATTATCATTATTTATAAATCATTACTATTATTATCATATATTGTTATTGCATACATATTATTATTATTAAACTATTTATTGTTGTTTGCTATTAATTAATCATTAATCATCTATTATTATCTATACTAATTATTATTATTATTGTTAATGCCTAAATCATTATCATTTAATTATACTAATTTTTGTTGTTGCTATTATACATTATGTATCAATTATCATTGTTATTATCATTTATTAATCTATCATTTATTATCATTATCATCTTTAATTATTAATATCTGCATCATCATTTATGTTATAAGCTGTTATATAAATATTAATAAATTATCAACATTATTCAATTTCATTAATTGCTTATTTTTTCTGTGTTTTTTCTCTTATTACTAGTTATGTTCCTGTTATTATCATTATTCATTGTTTGTTTTATTATATTAATCAATTAAGCCTAAACCTATATACAGTATCATAATCATAGATTATTATTGTTTATTAATCAATTACTGTTATCATTATCTATGCTGTTGATTAATGCTATTTGTCCTGAACTATTGTTATGTTGTCATTAATTGAAATTATTATCATTACAAAATTTATTATCATATATTAAGTATTATTATTGTTTATCAATCATTGAATATGGAACATTTATCTTTCATAACATTACTTATTTTTTATTATTATGTCTATCTTTCTCTCTCTTTCATCTTTCTGCATATATTTTCCTTCCCTTAACTTCTCCTCCTCTCTCTTCTCCTCTCCCCCTCTGTCTCTTTTTTCTTTCTCTCTCCCGCTCTTCCTCGTAGCTCTCCCCCGTACCCGCCTTCTCTCTCTCTCTCTCTCTCTGTCTGTCAGGTCTGTCTGTCTGGTTCTGTCTCTTCTCTACTTCTCATCTCTCCTCATCTCTCTCCTCATCTCTCCTCTCCTCTCTCTCTTTTCTCTCTCTCGTCTCTCATCTCCACTCTCTCTTCTCTATGATCTGATACTGTACTGTCTGTCTACTCTCATCTCCGTCATCATTCTCTCATCTCGTCCTCTCTCTCATCGTCTCTCTCACTCTTCTTACTCATAATCATCTCTTCTCTTCTCGTAACTTCTTCTCTCAATCTACATATACACATCCATCATCTACCCAGTCATCATACTCTCTCTGCTCTCGGGTCAAAGCAGGCGCGGGCTATAGATGCTTGCAGCAAATCGCTTGATAATACATGTAGCCACTACACCCCTCCCCCCACACCCCCTTCCCACCCCACATATACCCTCCCCTCAAAAAAAAAAAAAAAAAAAAAATAAACTGACAGTCAAGAATCCCCTCCCTTTGCAACTTGAGGCCAAAATTGAAGAGAAATCTGCATTGCAAATGACCACTTGTGTCCTGTTGTTTGCCTCCGTTTTTGGTGAGCCTGAGCGAGGGTTGTAGTTTTGACGAGGGGGGAGGGGGGGAAGGGGGGGAGGGCAGAAGGAAGAGTTGTGGGGGGGATAAGTGAGACAAGAGATACAATAATGAAGTGGATGGGAGAAGAAGCAAGAAATTGAAGAAAGACTGGGTAAGAATTAGACACGACGAGGAAGAGGAATGTATAAAACGTGGACTTTTATAAATGTAAGGAAAGAAAGTGATAAGATTAGAACAGATACATAGAAGATAGAGAGAGAGAGATAAAAGAGGAGAGATAGATAGATAGATAGATAGAGAGAGGGAGGGAGGAGAGATAGATAGATAGAGAGAAGAGAGGGGGGGAGGAGAGAGAAGGGAGAGATAGAAAGAGTATGAGAGAGAGAGAGAGAGAAATAGATGGATACAGAATAGAATAGATAGATAGATAATAGAGAGAGGTAGATAGAGAGAGAGGTAGATATGATGATTAGA
>NW_020869484.1:205589-225589 GCF_003789085.1 Penaeus vannamei
AAATGAGATATAAAGAAGTGATATAACAGGAAAAGTTGGTATAATGCAGTATAGCATACACTAAATGAAAAATATGATATAACAGTATAAGAAATGAATGATATATATATGATGGTAGGATAGAGTAGAATATAGTGAGCTAATGAGGAGATATTATATATATATCATATATATGATATATATATATGGAGTAGTGGTCATATAGTAGGTATATATATATATGATAGGTATATATTATATATATATACTGTGGGTATATATTATGATAGTTTAATAAATTGTTGGCCACCCCTTGTATGGTGAGATGCCATTGCGATATATATTAGTATATAATATTATAAGAGAGATAGTAATGGAGTTAAGGAAGGATATAGATAGAGTTACGTTATAAGGGTTAAGAGATAATTTATAATAAGGAAATATATAGTAATACATAGTAGAACATAAGGGAAAAAAGGCATTGATTAGGGCGTGAGCCGAACAGAGAGAAAAGGATGGAGGGAGAGAGAATAGGGAAACACAGGACAGAGGAAGAGAATCCGGTGGATAATCATAATTATTGATAGTAAGGAATTATATTGAAAGTTAATCCATGATAGTGCGATGGAAACGATATCTTCAAATGGTTGGGTATTATATATTATCTTATCTTGGAAGGGAATAAGTCCTTACTTATTATTACGTGTTATTTGGAATCTAAAAATGATGAATCACTTAAAATTCTTATATTTGATATTGAATTCTTATCCCTAAATACTGATGCATCATACATGTGTGATTATATGATAATTGAGAATAATGAGTCAAAAAATAATGATGATGATAGACCAATAATAATAATGATATGATTTTATAACAATCCATTTGATGATCACAAATAACAATAGGATGAATGATATAAATAGTTCATAAATAGACATCAAAAACTAAATAGTAGTTTAGAGTAATAACTAACAACAACAAAACAACAACAACAACAAGAACAAACAACAACAATAATAGAATAATAATAATTAACATAATAAACAAACCGGAGGCCTGAATTGTCATCCCTAAATAAGGTTTGAAAAGAAGATGTGCATCCTTCTTTGACCTTGCGGGCCAGGAGATCAAAACATCACCACCAAAGAGGCTAAGAATAAAGGTCACGAAAAACCAAGACCTTAGTTATAGAATTAGAAATTTGGAAAAAAAAAAAAAAAACTTATGAATGTTCCAATCTCAGGTTCGTAGTTCGAATAGGGAAGGGGGCGCCGGGAACGGTTTCCAAAGGAAGCTGGAAAAAAACATCTAAAACGAATATAGACATTCCTTCTTGCCAGAAGACAGCAAGCGTTATAGGGATTTCTTGAGGAGAGTGCTTTTGCATTTCGCATGGGAGGGAGGGGACAGATAAGAGAAGAGAGAGAGAAGAGAGAGAGAGGGAGATAGTAATAAGTAAGAAGAGTAATATTAGTGAAGTAATGAAGAGATATAGAGAAATGAATATAAATATATAGTTAGTAAGAGAGTAATGAATAGGATGAGAGATGTGTGAGGAGGTGTGTGGTTGTGTAGTGGTAGTGGGGGAGGGACGAGTGAGAGGTGGAAGAGGATGAGGAGAGGCGAAGAGGGGAGAGGGAGAGGCGAGAGCGAGAGGGAGAGGATGAGAGGAGAGAGGAGAGGTGGAGAGGGAGAGGAGAGGGGAGAGGGGTAGGAGGGAAGAGGTGGAGAGGGGGGAGGGAGGGGAGAGAGGGGAGAGAGAGAGAGAGAAGACCGAGTGAGTGTGGAGAGAGTGGAGAGAGAGGAGAGAAGAGAGAGTGTGTGGTAGATGGGAGATGAGAGGAGAGGAAGAGGGGAGAGGAGAGAGATGAGAGATGGTGAGGAAAGCTAATTTAATAATGATAAAATTACTATAACTAACTGCGTATAAAAAATAATAATAACACTAAACTAATAATGATTAATAATAGCTGTGTTTGTTTTTGTTATAGCAACTACTACTTTACTAACCTAGATAATCATATAACCTACTTTATAATATGATAAAGATAATTAACGATGAATTTAAAATAATTAATAATAGAAATTGGTATTTAATGGAGTCCGGAACAACGTACCACTCAATAATGCGATTTAAGCATGAATAATATAATTAAATAAATAATATTATATATTAAAAATAAAAAACATATATAGATAATGAATAAGAACAATAATTAAAAATATAACGATGATTGAATTAAATAATATAAAAAATTAAACGAAATATAATCATTTAATAGTATATGATTTAATCTCACTTAAATAAGTTCCTAACCGCCATAAGGATAAAAAAAATCTAACCGATCTACCGTAGGAGTGGCATAGATGCTGTACAAACAGGGTGATGTAAGAATAGTAAGATGATAAAGTAATATTATAATTATAGTAATGAGGAATGGATATAAAGTATACATATAATAGATAAGCATATAATATAACAGAAGATAGAATATACAGATAAATATAGTAAAAGATATAAGAAGTAAGATAAGTTTATAATATATAATATAGAAATAATGTAAATAATATAGTATTATAAAAATATAATATGAAGATATAATGATATTAAGATATAAGTAATAGTATAGTATATATAATAAGTTAGTGATATATAAGTAGTATATTAATAATAAGTAAATAAAAGTAATATATATAAGGTTAGCTAAGAAGAAGCGTATATATAAAATAAGTATATAATATATTAGTATATATGGAGTAATATGAGCTAAGGATAGATATGTATATATAGAGAAAAAGTATATATAAGTGATTTGAAATGATAAAGATAATACATATAAGTAAAGTCATATATATATAAATATAAATATAAATAGTATATATAAATGATATAATTAAGCGATATAATATATATTAGTGTATGAGATGAATAAGTATATAAGTAAATAGTAGTATATATAATAAATATAATGTATATATAATAAGAAAAATGAATCATATAATAGATATATAATATTTGTGTGTGTTGAGATAGAATGATATATAAAGTAATCACATAAGACAGATAATATATATATATTTATAGATATATATTTATATAGAACATAACATATGTAGAATGCTATATAGATAAGATAAGTATATAAATGATACTTGAATGATATATAATATAGATAAAGTATAATATAGTATATTATAAATATAATATAAATATATATATAATAAAAGTATATATGATATGTGATAATTATAAAATATAAGATGTTATGTACGTAAAAATAATATATAAATGATATATAATAGTAAATATATAATAAGTATATAAGGTATAAGAAATAAGTATAAAGTATAAATGATAATGATAAAGATATAATGATAGAGAATAAGCTAATAATAAGCTAAGAAGTTAATATATAATATATAGAGATATATATTAGAAGTAATAAAGAAGTAAACTATAAGTAATATTAGTATAATATTATAAGAAGTAGATAAAGAATAAATAACCAAGAGCAAGAAAAGAAACAACACAAAGCAAAGACAGAAGAAAAAACGAGCCACAAAAGAGCAGAGCAACAAAAAGCAAGACAAACACAAGCACACAACACACAGACAAAACCACACAAGCAACACACAGCGACAGACAAAATTTAAGACGAAAAGTAATTAAAGAGAAAGGTATAGAAGTTATATAAGATAAAACAGCAGAGAGAACAACAAGAGCGACAGACGAAAAATAGAACACATATAAAAGAAAACACAAGAAACCAAAAGAACAAACAAAAGAAACAAAGAAACAACAACAGCGCGAAACACAAAGAACAACAAGAACACAAAAGAGCAAGACAGCAACACACAAAGCCACACACAACACAAAGCAAAGACACAACGACCACACACACAAGCGATAATAAGAAAGGTATAATATATATATATTTATAAGAAGTATATAATAATAAAAAAATTAATAAAAATATTATAACGTTGAGTAAAGATGATATAGATAAATAGATAAAACTGAAAAATTAGTAGCTAAAGGAAAAGTAATAGAGAAGAAGAGAAGAGAGAAGAGAAAAGGAGAGAGAGAAGAAAGAGAAGAAGAGAGAAAGGGAAAAAAGAAGAAGGAAAAGGAGGAAAAAGAAAAAAAGAAAAGAGAAGAAAAGAAAAGAAAAAGAAAAAAAAGAAAAAAGAAAAGAAGAAGAAGGAAGAAGAGAAGAGAAGAAGAAGAAGAAAGAGTGACCACGAAAAGTCCCCGGAGATAATGAGCAAAAGGCTCCGTGGCCAAAACGTTGCCAAGTCACGCCCGGCGGTGATTGCAGAAAAGGAATCACGTAACTTTTCTTCTTTTTTCGTCATTGCGGGGCTCCTTGGCCGATGCGCTGTCCGTGTGATGTCTTTCTTCCTGTCTGTGTGTCTGTGTTTGTTTGTCTGTGTGTGTGTGTGTGTGTGTAGCTGTCTGCTATCTGTGTCTGTTTGTCTGTGTGTGTATATGTCTGTAGCTTGTGTGTGTATCTGTCTGTCTGTTTGTGTGTGTATATGTTGTCTGTTTGTGTGTGTATCTGTCTGCCTGTCTGTGTGTGTATCTGTCTGCCTGTCTGTGCCTGTCTGTGTGTGTGTGTATCTGTCTGTCTGTGTGTGTATCTGTCTGCCTGTCTGTGTGTGTTCTGTCTGCCTGTGTGTGTATCTGTCTGCCTGTCTCTGTGTGTATCTGTCTGCCTATGTGTCTGTTTCTCTGTATGTGTATCTGTCTGTATCTGTCTGTCTGTGTGTGTATCTGTCTGCCTGTGTCTGTTTGTCTGTGTATTCTATCTGCCTATCTATGTCTGTTTGTTGTGTGTGTATCTGTTGCTGTCTGTGTCTGTTTGTCTGTGTGTATCTGTGTCTGTCTGTCTGTGTTGTGTATCTGTCTGCCTATCTGTGTCTGTTTGTCAGTGTGTGTATCTGTCTGCCTGTGTCTGTTTGTATGTGTATCTGTCTGCCTATCTGTGTCTGTTTGTCTGTGTGTGTATCTGTCTGTCTGTGTGTGTATCTGTCTGTCTGTGTGTTGTGTATCTGTCTGCCTGTCTGTGTGACTTATGTCTGTCTGTCTGACCCGTTGTTCAGCTGCCGCGTCAGACAGGTTACGCAACGGTCACACACTCGTCTTGTCCGTCGGGAATCCCTCGGCAGCCGCGTCGGGTGTGTGTGTCGGCCACAGGGCGGGATTGGTCACACGACACGGTCTCCTCCCGAAGAAAAGTATCAGAAAAGACCCAAGTGTCTCCAAGAAATACTAAGACCTCCGTGGATGAGCTGAGCATCGAAGGTAGTCGTTAATTCTATGAATATCATCGCATATCGATTGAAAAAGAAGAAGAAGAAAGAAGAAGAAGGAGAGAGAGAGAAGAGAAGAGAAGAATGAGAGAAGGAGAAGGAGAAGAATGAGGAGAAGGAGAAGGAGAAGGAGAGGAGAAGAGAGAAGGAGAAGAAGGAGAAGGAGAAGGAGGAGAAGGAGAAGTAGGAGAAGGAGAAGGAGAAGGAGAAGGAGAAGGAGAAGGAGAAAGAAGAGAAAGGAGAAGGAGAAGGAGAAGGAGAAGGAGAGAAGAAGAAGAGAAGAAGAAGAAGAAGAAGAAGAAGAAGAAGAAGAAAAGAAACAGGACACTAAACTTTGAAAAGCCAATCTACCCTTTTTTTATTAATAATCAACCATCCTACAACCGTCTCAGCTGCTACGATACCCATTATTTCAACAGAAACAGAAAACCCGTCAATATTCCATCAATAGCATATACGGCTATTAGCGCAACCGGTAAAGAACGAGAGACATACTTATGAAAAAAATAAAAACTAACTGAAAATGTGTAAAATGTTATTTATTGATAATCGCGGTATTACTGATACGTCTAATTCTCAGCTGTCAGGATATTTGTGGAATTCCATAATTGTTCTCTGGCTCTCACTTCGTCCTCTCAGCGACGTGTCTTTGTCGTGTCGGAGAGAGAACGTGTTTGCAATCCTAGATCAAAAGAGCATTTTTGTCTGCGTGAACTTTATAAAATTGTAGTGAACCATAATAGCTAGTTATAATAGTAGTTTAGACCATCAAGAGATAAGTTTCCTAGTAATTATACTAAAGGTTTTGTTTTGGGCGTCATCTGTGAACCATAATTGCTAGTTGTAATAGTAGTTTAGACCATCAAGAGATAAGTTTCCTAGTAATTATGCTACGGATTTTGTTTTTGGCGTCATCTCTGCTTCTGTAGCTGGAGCGAGAGATCGACACAGCAATTCTCGTTCAGTGCCGTTCCATAGGCAGGGCTTTTCATCTTACCTCGCTTCCTTTCACAGCAGGAGTTGCATCCCGGACGGAGGATGGCCTGTCTCATTGTCTCTGTTTATTCCTGTCTCTGTCTGTTTGTCTGTCTGTCTCTGTCTGTCTGTCTGTCTGTCTCTGTCTGTCTGTCTCCGTCTCACTGTCTCTGTCTGTCTGTCTGTCTCTCTCTTTGTCTGTCTGTCTCTCTCTCTCCTCTCTTTCTCTCTCTTCTCTCTGTCTGTCTCTCACTCTCTCTCTCTCTCTATCCCTTTCTCTCTATCTCCCTCCATATCTCTTACCTACCCCCACTCTCTATCTCCCTCCCACCCTCTCTCTCTCTCTCATTTCATCAGCTTTCCCCCCCCTCCCCCTCTCTCCTTGCCTTCTCTCTCTCTCTCTCTCTCCCTTCCTCTCCCCGTCTCTCAGCAAGCAAATTCCTGGCTGGTTGTGGGCGAGTGTCCGTAATAAGGAACAGGAGACCGGAGACCTTAGTACCTTAATTAATTAGACGTTGAATGAGAATCAGGTACGTGGTTGCAGCGGATATTGCTTGCCAAGGTTATTGGTGAATAGTGCGTAGGTCGAGCGACGGTCATTTTGTGCGTCGAGCGATAAAAAAGAATATTGGTTGTTTCATAAGAGGCAGGGGATTTTCTGCCAGTAAATACGTGGCGGATGCAAGGTTCAAGGATGTGTGATTTGGTGTATACAAGCGTTGGTCAAGTTGGACGAACATTTGGCCTTTGTGGCTCGTTCTCTCTCTCTCTCTCTCCGTCATCTCTCTCTTGTCTCTATCCTTGTTATCTCTTCTGTTTCTCTTTCTCTCGTTCTCTCTCTCTCTCCCTCTCCCTCTCTCCTTTCCCCCACACTTTCTCTCTTTTGTTCTCTCTTTCCCTTGTTCTCCCTCCATCTCCTCTCTCTCTCCTTTCTCTCTTTCTGTCTCTCTCTCTGTCTCTCTCTCTCTCTCTTTCTGTCTCTCTGTCTGTCTTCTGTCCATCTCTCTTTCTGTCTGTCTATCTGTCTGTTTCTCTCCCTCTCTCTCTTTTTCTCTCTCTTGATATCTCTATCCTTCATGTTATCTCACTGTTTCGTTCTCTCTTTCTATTGTTCTCCTTCTTGTCCTCTCCCGCTCTCCTTTCCCCCACTCTCTTCTCTCTTTTGTTTCTCTTTCCTTGTTCTCTCCCCTCCTCTCCTCTTTCTCTCTCTTCTCTTCTTCTCTCTCTCTCTCTCTCTTTCTTCTCTTCTTCTCTTTCTCTCTCTTTCTTTCTTTCTCTCCTGTCTTCCTCTCTTCTCTTCTTCCTTCTTCTCTCTCTCGCCTCAAGCGCACGCTCGTGTGCATCATACAGACAGAAGCAATAGCGGGGGCGTCGAATATAATAAAAAAGAAGAGAAAAAAAACACTTATCTTCTTATCGTCCAACTCACCTCCACAGCATAATATCAAACACAGAGTAAAAATGTCAAAAAAAGAAAAAAAAGAAAAGAAAAAAAGAAAGTAAACAAGAAGAGATAACAATGAAGAATTAAATACCAAGGAAGTAAAGAAAAAAAAGGAAAGAAGTAGAAAATACCAAGAAAGTAAATAATAAGGTAAGTCGACAAGAAAAAAAAAATAGAAAGTAGAAATTACCAAGAAAACAAATAATAAAGCAGGTCAATAAGAAACAAGAAAAAAAAGAAAATAGAAAATAGAAAGAAAGTAGAAAATACCAAGAAAACAAATAATAAGACGTCAATAAGGAACAAGAATATAAAAAAACAAAAAAGAAAATAGAAAGACAGTAGAAAATACCAAAAAAGTAAAATAATAAGCAAGAAAAAAGAAAAAAGAAAAAACGAAAAACCCTTCCGTACTCACCGCCAGCAGCAGCGTCCTGTCCCTCTGCGAGGACGCGATGCAGCCCAGCAGCCCGGCGACGACCACCACCGCCCCGGCCACGAGAAGCGTCCCCTCCGCCTTCAGCGTCCCCGTCGCGTCCGTGATCACTTCCTCGAGGGTCGCCTCCTTCTCAGACACTCCTGCGACGCCTGGTCCTGGTCCTGGTCCTCCTCCTCCTCCGTCGCCGTCGCCAGCCGCTACGGGACTTGGGTTCTGCCTTGTCGAGCCACTGGGGGTTGGGGGGGGGGAGAAAGGGGTTTTATTATTTTTTATTTTCTGTCTGATAGTTTTCTTTGGGTTTTCATTATTTGTTTTTTTCTGATAGTTTTCTTTGGGTTTTCATATATTTTTTTCTGATTGTTTTCTTTGGGTTTTCATTGATTTTTTTCCTGTCTGATGATTTTTTTCTCGGGGTTCATTATTTTTTTCCTGTCTGATTTTTTAAAATGGGTTCTCATTATTTTTTGCCTGTCTGATGTTTTTTTTCTCGGGGTTTCATTATTCTTTTTCTTGTCTGATAGTTTTCCTCAATCAATTTTAGTGGATTGTAAGTTGAATGATGATAATAAATCGTATTTATAACTTTCTCTTTTTTCTATACACTTTATATAATATCTTATAACGCCCTCAGATTATTTTATATGATGATAATGACAACACCAACAATAAGGATATTTTTGATAATAAAAATGATAAAAATGATAGTGATGACGATGAAGATGAAGATAAATAAAAAGAAGATGAAGATGACGAAAATAGAGATAAAGATAAAGATGAAGATGATGACAATAATGGTAAAATGTACTGCCCTTTGACATTTACCAGTTGGCAACCTGACACATGTAGAAGTTCTTCCACCTGTTCAAAATACGAATAAATTGACATCAAAACAAAAAATGGTCTGACAGCATGAAGAATACCAGTTAGTATCCACTGCGACACGTGTAAACAAGGTAGGAAAGAGGATAAGTATCATTACAGCGCGATAAAAAGCATTTGTTTCGACTTTATCTTCGTCAGAAATACGTGAAGATAGTCATTCCCATTCAGATTTTTTTTTGAACAAGAATAATGTACATTTATATGAATGAATGTTATACGAAAAATGACAGACTGACAGATAAACAGACATGTGAATTTTATGAAATCATGAATAGAATAACATGCCCAGTAAAGGAAATAGATACAAGAATGATTTTAGTCAAATAAACCGACAATTGCAGAGCTAAATCAAATAAAGTATTGAAACTGATGACAAATATTGGTTCTGCTAAAATACATCGAGTTTAAATGAAAAACAATAACCAAATATGATTCTAGAATTAAATCAGATTACATTAAAAGGACATATACAAACTGGTCGTAATGAGACACTGATACTTTGCTATC
The DNA here is from genome assembly GCF_003789085.1 of Penaeus vannamei. NCBI lineage: Eukaryota > Metazoa > Arthropoda > Malacostraca > Decapoda > Penaeidae > Penaeus > Penaeus vannamei. The sequence goes on from NW_020869484.1 coordinate 215,132, forward strand.
ATGCGTAAACATACGTGCTTGACGGTTACGTGAGTGTAATTTGCATAAATACGCACATATACACGGATGCTCTCTCTCTCTCTCTCTCTCTCTCTCTCTCTCTCTCTCTCTGTGTGTGTGTTGTGTGTGTGTGTGTGTGTGTGTGTGTGTGTGTGTGTGTGTGTGTGTGTGTGTGTGTGTGTGTGTGTGTGTGTGTGTGTGTCCGTCTGTCTGTCTGTCTGTCTTTCTTTCTGTCTGTCTCTCTCAATAAACAACAAACAATAAACAACAAATTATGGTAAACGATACACAACATTTACCGAAGGCATGTAATGGAGAAATCCCAGCTATTGGGTAAGTCACTCCCTTCACTTCCATAGCAAGTAACTCTCATAACAACCCCTTCGGTAGTTACACTTCTTTGTCGCATTCGGTTCGACAACAAAGAGCTTCCCTCACATATCCTTCTCCCCTTGTGCTGTTTCCCCTTCTTCTGAATATGAATGCTTTGTGCTGTTTCTCTTTCAATTTTCTCCAATTGAAAGGTCTGGAGTTTATGTCCCTCTCTGTTTCTCTGTCTCTTTCTTTCTTTCTTTCTTTCTTTCTTTCTCTCTCTCTCTCTCTCTTTTCTCTTCTCTCTCCCTCTCTCCCTCTCTCTCTCTCTCTCTCTCTCATCTCCTCTCTCTCTCCTCCCTCTCTCTCTCTCTCTCTCTCCTCCTCTCTCTCTCTCTCTCTCTTCTCTCTCTCCTCTCTTCTCTCTCTCTCTCTCTCCTCTCTCCTCTCTCTCTCCTCCTCTCTCTCTCTCTCTCACTCTCTCTCTCACTCTCTCTCTTCTCTCTCACTCTCTCTCTCTCTCTCTCTCTCTCTCTCTCTCTCTTCTCTCCTCTTTCTCTTTCTCTCCAGCGCTTCTCGACTTTTATTCAAGACCGAAATTTATTGTGGCGAGTAGCTGTTGCTTTTGGCTCTCAGTCTGCGCTTTATCTTACGTAGAGGCAAAGTAGGTCGAGAAGGAGGGAAGAGAGCGCGAAGAGGGGCGGAGAGGGAGGGGGACGGAGGGAGGGAGGGGGAGGGGGAGGGGGGGAGGGGGGGGCGAGCTGAGGAGGGAGAGGAGGGAGGAGGGAGAGAGTAGAGGTAGAGTAGAGGAGAAGAGGAGAGGATGGGTAGAAAATGTATATATATATATATATACGTATTTTATATATATATCACATATATGTATATATATACACATATATGTATATATATACACATATATGTACATACATGTATACATATAGATACATATATATACGCATAAACATGATAGATACATATATATACATATACATAAAAATATAATATATGTATGTACGTATATATGTATATATATATATATACAACACACACACACACACACACACACACATGTATCTTCATTCAGACAGAGAGACTTACATACACTGCAGACCCCAAAACAAAACAAAGAAGTAGAAGAAGCAATAAGAAAGAAAGAAAGAAAGAAAGAAAAAGAAGAAAACTCACCCCAGGATCCAAGACGGACGGTGTCTGGTGCGGGCCGGAAGCGAACAGCCGAGGTTCACTTCCGAGGAGAATGGCCGTGTAATAGCGAGCATGATTCCCCACCATCATGTGGACGCTCAGAGCCAGCACTATCCACCCGGAGATCTGTTGGAGGGAGGAGAGCCAAGGGGGGTTAGAGGTGTGCGATTAGTGTGGTGTGGGTGGGTGTGGTGGGTGTTGGTGGGTGGTTGGGTGGTTGTGAGTGAGTGTGGTGTGGGGGTTGGTGTGAGTGAGTGTGGTGGGTGGTGTGGGTGGTTGGGCGGTTGAGTGGGTCGTTGGGTCGTTGGGTCGTTGGGTGTGGGTGTGTGGTGGACGTTTGTGTGGGTGGGTCGTTGGGTGGTGGGTGACTGTGGGTTGTGGGTGGTGGGTGTGAGTGTGTGTGTGTGTGTGTGTGTGTGTGTGTGTGTGTGTGTGTGTGTGTGTGTGTGTGTGTGTATGTATGTATGTATGTATGTATGTATGTATGTGCGTGTGTGGGTGGGTGTGGGCTTATGTGTTATATACTACTACCACTGCTACTTTTACTTATGCAAAGTAACAAGTACTAAATGAGTAATGAGTTGTTAGATTAATTGTTAGCGTTAATGCTCTTTAGTGATACTATAGGTGTTAGAATTATGCTAATGTATATTGCTTGTTGAAATGGTCGTTATGATCTGTTATAACGAGATTGGTAATGATTAATGTAATGAGATAGAGACTGCATTTATAACGGTTGTGAAGCGAATAATAGTAATAATGTTAATGGCGATAATGATAATGATAATAATAATGTTAGTGATAGTGATAATGATGTTGGTGATAATGATGATACTAAAAATATGAATACTAGTGATGATAACGATAGCGATGACAAAGATGATTAAAACGATAATGATACTAATAGCAATAAAAGATAATAATTATGATAATACTAATGAAATAATAGTAATAGTAATAACACTAGTAGTAGTAATAGTAACGATAATAATAATAATGTAAAAATTAATAACAACAACAATAATAATAATAATAATAATACACCTCCTACTCCTATTTTTGACAATAATGCTAATGATAATAACAGCAGTAATAACAGTAATATTAATGACAATATTAATAGCAATGATAATAAAAATCATAACAATTATCAAACAGATAACAACGACAGCAAAATTGTCAAAATCCCGAAGGACGATACGTATATTAACATTCATTTTACGATAATGATGATGATGGTAATAACTGCTCCTACTAATGATAATGGCGTGAATAAGCACCAATATCATTTCAGTTGATGAACAGTAAATTGAACGTGCGTAATATTTATGCTGTTAAGAAAAGCCTATTATGGAAATTGCTTTACGACGTTTCTTCAAATATAACTGAGCGATAAGAGAGCGTGTTTCATAGTCTGTCTCTGAAGATTTCGATAAGATTTTTTTTTTTTTTTTTTTTTTTTTTTTTTTTTTTTTTTACGTGTCAGGATATTTTTCGAGGGAGAGTGTTAATTGGATGTCTTCTAGATGAGATGAGATGAAAGATGATTTTTTTTTCACTCTCTCTCTCTCTCTCCATATGTACGGGAGAAAAAAAAGGCTAAAAATCCACTTGATGTTTGAACTGAGGAATGGAGAGGAAATATTTCAAAAACTAGTCGTATTTTTTCGGAAAACTTGGAAGCCACAGTGACGCTGACACGCCTTCCAATTCAAATAATTCGCGATTAGGATTATTTTCACCCTTATTCAGAGCCAATGGTGATCTCTAGCGACTCGAGAGGAAGTCGCTCGAGGCAAAACAGCGCCATTCAACAACAAAGAACGAGTGCTTTACACAATCGTTTGACAATTATCGCTGAGCTGTGGAAGTCCACCGAGAGGAACGTGCCTTTTGGAATTCCATTTAGCATTCTTTTGACGCCAATGCTCCAGGCTAATGTATTTCGCTGTGGTTGGTTCTTTTCCCGACATTTCGTTCTCGTTTTCCTTTCCTTAATACGTTATACTTTAGTAAAAATATTGGATTTGTTTAACCATCGACATTTCGTTCTAATTTTCCTTTTCTAATACGTTAGACTATAGTAAAAATATTGATTTTTTTTTTTCTCCATCGAAGGTAAGGTTACATTGATTTTTTATTTTATTCATGCGTGTGTTGCGCATTACTGTACCTAAAGTACTTTACATTCAAACAAAAGAATAACGAACGCCACGCGAGCATCCTCACCAAGAACTCCTCAATTTTTTTTTTTGCAAACATCAACTAGACTTTCAAAAGCGAGACGAAAGAGGAAAAAAAAAACTTTAAAAAACGACCGTCATCTTTCCTCTTTCGGCGGCAACAGTGACTGGCGACACAGTTGTCCTCTTTCCTCTTTCCTCTTTCGCAAAAGCCGCTCGAAAACGTGATAACTTTCAGGTCACTCTTCTCAGCCCCGATGCGAGCTGAAAAGGGCTACTCTGTGGCTGTGTTCGCTAATGCCGAGGGCGCTAAACGTAGCAGTTTTTTTCTGCGACTCGTTGGGAAAATAGGGAATATTATGTTCTAGCATGAAGGACTTAACTATTGTGTATTACATATATATATATATATATATATATATATACAGACATACATATATTACATACACACAACACACACACACACACACACACCACACACACACACACACACACATACACATACACATACGCACACACACATACACCACACCCACGCACACACACACACACACACCACACACACACACACACACACACACACACACATACACATACATACATACATACATACATACATACATACATACATACATACATACATACATACAACAACACACACACACACACACACACACACACACACACACACACACACCACACACACACACCACACACACACACACACACATATGTATAGCCAACAACAAAACCGATGTGGCCCATGTTGCCCTGAAAGGTGGCTCACGTTCAAATAACGTTCAAATAACGTTCAAATAACGTTCAAATAACGTTCAAATAACGTTCAAACAACGTGGGCATACTTAGGGGGGAAGAGGACGAGGTGATCTGGATTCTCTAGACAAAGCAAGGAGTGAGTGTTCTGCTGTTTCAGTCCCATCCTATCAACGCGTCCGCACCTCTTGAGCTACCAAACCTTAATAAACGGCTTTGGCCACAAAACTTTCGAGGGTAATGGGCTGTAAAGGTTTAGGTAGCGATTCCCTTGTTTTCCTTTACCTCGTTTGGGTGCCTCCTACGAACCACGACCTCCACGGGCGTTCGTGAATCGCGAAGCACGGTTTGGTTGGGGTCAGCTTGAGGGTTATGGGCCACTTGGCTCCGCCTCTCGCAATCATATACTTAAAGAAAGTATTTATATTTATTATATGTTTAAAGTTTGAGATACAAATTAATTTTAAGTGCATCGTCAGTTAACCTAATTTATTATAGTGTTTCCGAAAATTTGATGAAAATAAATGATGTTAAATGAAATTCTGTGAATGTGTGCAGCGGTGCTTTGATATAATGATGATGAGATATATAGGATGTAGGTGCTGTGAAACTTGTACTGTTGACATATCATTTAGTGTCAAATTATTGGGTGACAGTCTTCAGACCTGGGTAGATTGGGCGCTTCCCAGTGAACCCCCTTTCTGGCTCACGCTTGCTCACTCATCTAGCTACACTCTACCCAAGGCTAAGGGAATGTTCTCCCAGCCTTGACTCTACCTATACTTATGCCTTTATTTGTCGTTTTAGCGGCCGGTGTCCAACACTTTGTCGGTTTTCCCCCTCCAGACTATTCAAGAAACCCATTACTTTCGATATCTCCTGTTCAATCCGACTTTTACATATTCATTTCGTTATTTTTGGAAATGAAATAATTGTAAACATTTGGAAGATATAATGACGTATGAAGTATTGCCATGAGTATTATTCTATTTTCCAAATAACATCAAAAGTTATCCATTATCTAAATAGCGGATCCAGGTGATATAAGACGGAGGAGAGTGAGAGAGAGAGAGAGAGAGAGAGAGAGAGAGAGAGAGAGAGAGAGAGAGAGAGAGAGAGAGAGAGAGAGAGCAGCTGCTTAGGATAATGCAGAACCATATATTAATACACAGCTCTGGGATAAAGCAACGAAGGATATTTCCGTCTGACGAATATTGATATGAAGAGTCAGTTCCAACAATATCTAAGATTTTTTTTTTTTTTTAAATATGATAAGGAATTAAAAATAAAACGATGTTATAACATTTCATGATAATTATTTTCGAATGTACGATGACTTATTTCTTAATTAAAGCAGATCTCCAATATATCCATGGAATTAACAACTACACAGGAATAAAAAGCGATCTTCTCTCTCTTCTCTCTCTCTCTCTCTCTCTCTCTCTCTCTCTCTCTCTCTCTCTCTCTCTCTCTCTCTCTCTCTCTCTCTTCTCTCTCTCTCTCTCTCTCTCTCTCTCTCTCCTCTCTCTCTCTCTCTCTCTCTCTCTCTCTCTCTCTCTCCATATATATTTCAGTCATTATTGCACTTCTTCGCCTGATTTCCGTACTTTCTCTCCTCACATTCGAACCATCCTAACTATGCCCTGGTTGTTTGAAAGTGGGCCTCCTTTCAGGGCAAGAAGGGCATGATCTCTCCGAGCCAGGGCTGGCGAGGCGTCACCGCTTTTGTTGTTGGCTGAACACACACACACACACACACACACACACACACACACACACACACACACACACACACACACACACACACACACACACACACATATATATATATGTGTGTGTGTGTGTGTGTATGTGTTTACATATATACATATACATGTGTATATATATACATATACATACATGTGTATATATATATATACACACGCGCGCGCGCGCGCGCTGATGTATCTATTAACCTTCCGGATTACTCCTCTTGAGCTGCAGGGTTTCATACCTCTGTCAATCTTATAACTAAATATCATTATTATTGTCATCTCCACCACCATTATTATTAGTATCATTATCATCATTATCACCATCAGTGTTACTATAAACCATCATTGTTATTACTATCTTTATTACTATCAAGATTTTTATCACCTTCATGCATTTATATATATTTTTTTATTAATATTTTTCATATGTCCATTTATTCATGTAGTCAGTTAACTTTGTCCGTCTTTCAAGAATTAATTTTGTTTTTCTTTCTCCAGACGTGTTTTGCATTTTAATTAGTTCTTAATATAATTTCTCTCTGTCTCTCTTTCCACTCGCGATTTCCATTTTATTTTTTTCTCTCTCTCTCTCGCACTATCTATGTCTCTCTCATTTTCTCTCTCTCACTCACTTTCTCACTTTCTCTGTCTCTCACTCGCTCTCATTCTCTTTCTCTGTCTCTCTCCCTCTCACTTTCTCACTCTCTGTGTCTCTCTCACTCGCTGTTATTCTCTCCCCCTCTCTCTCTCACTTCATTTGCATTTCCCCTTTTATTTGTATCTAAAAAGAATCTCCCTCTCATTCTCTCTCTCTCTCTTTCTCTCCCCCTCACTCCACTCGTGTTTCCAATTTTAATTATATCTAAAAAGAATCTCTCTCTCTCTCTCTCTCTCTCTCTCTCTCTCTCTCTTCTCTCTTCTCTTCTCTCTCTCTCTCCTCTCTCTCTCTCTCTCTCTCTCTCTCTTCTCTCTCTCTTCTCTCCCTCCCTCCTTCTCTCTCTCTCTCTTCTCCTCTCTCTCTCTCTCTCTCTCTCTCTCTCTCTCTCTCTCTCTCTCTCTCTCTCTCTCTCTCTCTCTCTCTCTCTCTCTCTCTTCCCTCAATCTCTCTCTCTCTCTCTCTCTCTCTCTCTCTCTCTCTCTCTCTCTTTCTCTTTCTCTCTCTCTCTCTCTCTCTCTCTCTCTCTCTCTCTCTCTCTCTCTCTCTCTCTCCTCTCTCTCTCCTCCCTCCTTCTCTCTCTCTCTCTTTCTCTCTCTTCTCTCTCTCTCTCTCTCTCTCTCTCTCTCTCCCTCACTAACTCCACTCGTGTTTCCCATTTTAACTATCCATAAGAAAAATGATTAATCTCTTCCTGAGTTTCCACTGAAAATATTTTTTCCCTGAGGCAGTAACAGAAAGATGATGAAAGGTAAAACTAATGTATTCTAGATAATATATTAATTTAAGAGCGCCTCGATTCCTTTCTCCTCACACATTTCCTTTCTTTCTGTCTCTGTTTCTGTCAATCTCTTTCTCTTGTTCTCTTGGTTAATCTCTTTCTCTTGTTCTCTTTCTGTTAATCTCTTTCTCTTCTCTTTGTTATTCTCTTTCTCTTGTTCTCTTTCTGTTAATTTCTTTACCCTTTTCTCTTTGTTAATCTCTTTCTCTTGTTCTCTTTCTGTGAATCTCTTTCTCTTGCTCTATTTCCGTTAATCTCTTTCTCTTTTTCTCTTTGTTAATCTCTTTCTCTTTCGCTCCTTCTGTTAATCTCTTTCTCTTACTCTCTTTCTGTTAATCTCTTCCTCTTGCTCTCTTTCTGTTTCGCTGTCAATCTTCCCACTTTCTTTCTTTCTATTTCGTCCTCAGGAAAGACGAAGTCCCAGGGGAGGGGGAGGACGGATAAGCGTGGGAAGGGAAGCGTGAGTGTAATTGCCCCTCGGCTGTTGAAGCGAAGATCCAAGATGGAAAATGTAGGAATGCTGCATTTGGACCGTCTAGATAAAGCACATTTCACTCCCTCTCTCTCCTTCTAGATAGCACATTTCACCCCCACTTTCCCCGTCTAGATAACATACATTTCACACACTCTCCCCGTCTAGGTAGCACATTTCACCCTCTCCTTCCCCGTCTAGATAACACACATTGCACCCCCTCTTTCCCCGTCTAGAGAACACATTTCACCCCCTCCCACTCATCCCACTCTCTCCCTCATGACGCAATTCTCTTGTAATGTTCTCTAAGGAATTGTGTGGTATTATCGTGGCCTTTGTTGGATCACCTACTTGGCCCTGTTATTGTTTATGTACTTGACCCTTGCGATTGGGTTACGAGGGGTGTAAGGGAAGACATTGCGAAGGGTGCATATCCAACGAAGGGACAAACCTGAGCCATGCACGGGGTGGAAGAGAAACCGCAATGGAGGTGGAAGTTCCTTACTTAACTCGGTTTCCGTGTGGCTCTCCTGGCATTAGTTTATTAAAGACAATGGGAAAAAGTTTTTTGCTTCCACATCCTACCTTTCTGCAGGATGGTCGGGTTGGCGGTGTAAAGGACGAGGTTTTCCCGAGAGATCAGCATAAAGTTTTTTTTTTCATTTCGAGAGCCAAATTGCCAACATTTATCCCATGAGACGCAGCTTGGCAGAACCTGGCTGATGCGTACAACTATCATTTCACTCGCCCGTTTAGCTCGAGAACGTGAGGGTGCACCAACCGGCAAAAGCTTGCGCCTTCGGTACGAATCAAAGCCGGTCGTTAAAGCAAATATCCCATAGAAGCGAGGAGCTCCTGAAAAGATACCGAAACCAGGTGTTGATTCATATCACCCGTTCGTAAGGCCACTTCCAAAGGAGTGCCATTGCAAGGACACATCCAGCCTGCGGGAAGGTATTCAGGTCACACTCCCTCGTTCCTGTGGACGACGACAAACGCAAAATGAGATGTCGTAGCAGCAGAAAGTCCAAACTCTGCGACGCACCATCACTAGGCGGCCAGCTGCTAATCCTCACGGTAGTGGATTAGCAGCCGTGGAAAAACGACCGTGATTTCCTTCTGGCAACTCGCAAGTGCGTCAGCTCCATCTCATGCAGTTATTTCTTCTATTTCAGGTTGTTTTTTTCTTCTCTTGCATTTGTCTTATTTGTATCTTGCTCTTGAGATGCTGGGAACCGGCTTACTGTGCTCTGGAAAGGCAGGAATGACTGTGCATAGTATGTTGGTCTTGGTACTGTTGCCTGGATGCTAATGAAGGACATAAGGAGGATTATCGGAAATGTGTTTGGGCGAACTTTTTTTTTCTTTCTTCTGGTTCTACTTCTTTAAATTCTTCTACTTCGCGTATATGTATATCTATATCTATACATACATACATACATATATACATAATATATATATATATATATATAATATATATATATACACACACACACACACACAACACACACACACACATATATATATATATATATATATATATATATATATATATATATATATATATATATATATATATATATATATATACATATATACATATTTATCATCATTCAGTAGATCATCGAATATTTGATTGTAACTTCCTTTGTTTTTGTCTGTAAGCTACTGTTTCATCCATATTTTCCGTCTATTTTTCCTCCTCTTTATGATGTGGCAGCAATCCCCCCCCCACACACACCACACCCACACACACTAGAAAGGGGAGAACGTAGGGGAGCCAGCGCAGCGTGGGCGGACCAACTGCTGTTCGTGTGGTTCCTGCGCTGCTCCGCCACCTTCCCTCCAAACGGATGAGTTAGCGTGCTCTGGCGTCATAGGCTGCCACTGGTAGGGTAGATGGGCCTTTATCGACCTCATTAGCACTCATCGATGGCGGTTCTTCGGCATTCACGGGCGCGAAGAAGCGTGAAAGGTTGTTTGAAAGGGGTCATCTATTTTTTTTATATTACAAGCGTACAAAAAGTATTTTTTTTTTTATCGAAGACCCCCTTCTCCTCCCTCCAGTAGAGTGTACAGAACAAAAAATAATTGATTAACTCCATTCTCCTCCCCCCCCCAACCCCAGCGTATGGTTCATGTGCCCCTAAAAGTGATGAAAAAAATGATGGTTTTCATTGACTGTGAATAAGATAACCACCATTGCCAGAAAATAATTCGAAAACTCACTAGAACCGCGACTTCAGCGTTGGTTGGGGTTAGTCATCAGTCATCACCTTTATATTATGGTTTGAGATTGTACGTAGAATTGTATTGCGTGT
>NW_020869484.1:233089-238089 GCF_003789085.1 Penaeus vannamei
ATGCATATTTTACACACACACACATCCACATACATACATACATGCATATATAATATATATAATATAGATATAGTATATTAGATTATATATATCTATATACAATATATATATTAGTCATACACCATAAATATGTGTATAGCGACATACAGCCACACGCACACACACACAACACACACACACACACACATTCTCACAGCACGACACACCACACACACACACACACACACACCACACACACACGCACACTACACACACACGACACACAACACACACCACACACACACACCAACACAGCAACACACACACACATATATATATATATATATATATATATATACATATAATCATATATATATATAACTATATATATGCAATACTACACACACATCAATTATACAAATATTATAACATAGACAATATTCATGTAATATATATATTATTATAAATATATATATATATATATAGATATATATATATAAATATATATATATCTATTACGCTACGTTCGTTTTTGTTTAAGGGCTTTACGTTCTTGATTTTTTCCCTTCCCGCACGTTCTTTTTTTTTTTTTTTTCCCCTACTACGATTGTATTGTACATTCTTTTTTCCCTTATTTTATTTCATCGACTTTTTTCCTATTATGATTCTTTCCCGATCAAATTTATTTTTTTTCCGCACACATCACACCAACACACACAAGTTACACCCACACAAAAGTTACTTTTTAACAATATGTTGACATGGGAATTCACCTTTCCTCTGGAGCCGTCCACATCCTGGCATAGGCCTCGTATCTCAAAACCCAAAAAATAGAAGAGAAAAATCTAAAATTCTAATTTCTCAAAACTAAAATCTTCCTCAACTGAACGCTCCTTTAAGATACGGCATTTCGTTCGATTCCCTTACATCACTCGTGGAAAAAAACGTTGTTTAGAGAAGACGGTTTTGTTGGTAAAATACGGGTATGGTTTTGTTTCATTTTCGAATACGATTTAGTTAGGAATACGATCAAGGGAATGTAGTTTATTCGTGAGATCGGTTTACTTGCGATGGCGGTAAAGTGGATACGGTTTAGTGAGGGCTGAGTCGTGATGATCCATCTCCATAATGAATTATCCTCCGTTCGGATCCTATTAAATAACATGCATCTACTTCGCTTGCTATTAGAAAATATTTTCCTAAAAGAAGAAGGAGAAAAAGAACGAAGAACGGAGAAGGAAGAAGAAGAAGAAGAAGAGAAGGAGAAAAGAAGATGAGAGAAGGAGAAGAAGAAGAAGAAGAGAAGAAGAAGATAGAAGAAGAAGCAAGAGGTAGACCAGAAGTAAGACGAGAAAGAAGAGAAGGGAAGAATGAACGAGAAGAAAGACGGGAGAAGTGAATGATCGTAAAATGTACGTGGAAGAAAGAAAAGCGATATGAAAGATAGACAGAAGATAGAAGAAGAAAACACACACAACAACAACACAAACAAGAAGAAAGAAGAAAACGTGTCTAACTCCTAAACGTGTCTATAACCTATAGTCGATATCCAGTGCATCCTTATAGATCAACAAAGAAAGCCTTATATGATGGGGTAAATATTAACATTGCATTTAGAGCTGTATGTTTGTGTTTATTATATACGTCTGTTTGGTTCTTTTAATAATTTGTTGTTCCCACGAGAGAGAGAAAGAGAGAGAGCGGAGAGAGAGAGAGAGAGAGAGAGAGAGAGAGAGGAGAGCAGAGAGAGAGAGAGAGAGATGAGAGAGGAGAGAGATAGAGAGAGAGGAAGAGAGAGGCAGGGAGACAGGGAGAGCAGGAGAGAGAAAGACTGAGAGAGGGAGAGAGACGAAGGAGAGGGAGATGAGAGAGAGAGAGAGAGAGAGAGAGAGAGAGAGAGAAGAGAGGAGAGAGAGAAGAGAAGAGAGAGAGAGAGAGAGAGAGAGAGAGGAGAGAGAAAAAGAGAAGAGCAGAGGGAGAGACGATAGAGAGCAGAGAGAAGATGAGAGAATGAGAGAGATGAACGAGAGCACAGGGAGCACCAGGATATAGGGAGAGAAAGACTGAGAGATATGAGGAGTAGAGAACCAGAAGGAGATATGAGCGAGAGGGAGAGATGAGAGAGAGAGAGAGAGAGAGAGAGAGAGGAGAGAGAGAGAGAGAGAGAGAGAGAGAGAGGAGAGAGAGAGGCAGAGAGAGATGACAGAGATAGAGACAGAGACAGAGACAGACAGATATTTTCAGACAGAGTACAGAAGACAAGACAGAGAGAAAGAGACAAAGAGGAGAGAGGAGAGAGAGATATAGTTCGAGTCAGAAGGAGAAAGAGAAAGCGAAGAAACAGAGAACAGAAAGAAGCAAAGTGCTCATGCCTCTCACTAGAATGCACGAGCAGTATTCGTCATTCATCAATGAAATTAAAATTCAATGAGTTTAAACGATCGCCCACCTCAGTGGAAGGCGAGCAGAGAGAGAGAGAAGAGAGAGAGAGAGAGAGAAAGAGAGAGAGAGAAGAGAAAGAGAGAGAGACGAGGAAGAGAGAGAGAGAGGAGAGAGAGGAGAGAGAGGGGGGGGGGAGAGAAAGAAGAGAGAAATGAGCAGGGAGAGAGGGAGTAGAGAGAGAGAGAAGAGAGAGGGAGAGAAAGAGAGAGAAGAGAGCGTAGAGAAGAGAGAGATGAGAGAGCGAGAGAGTGAGAGAGAGCCAGAGAAGCAGAGAGAGAGAGAGAGAGCAAGGGGCGAAGAGAAGAGGAGGAGAGAAAGAGAGAGAGGAGGGAGAGAGAGAAGAGAGCAGAGAGAGAGAGAGAGAGAGAAGAGAGAGAGAGAGAGAGAGAGAGAGGAGTAGAGAGAGAGAGAGAGAGGAGCGAGAGAGAGAAGAGAGAGTAGAGAGAGAGGAGGAGAGAGAGAGAGAGAGAGAGAGAGAGAGAGAGAGAGAGAGAGAGAGAAGAGGTGGGGGAGAGGGTAGGGATGATGAGGAAAGGAGGGAACGAGAATGAGAGAGAGAAGGAGTAATCAGAGGAAGATTCAGAGAGAGAGATGAGTAGATTAATAAGAGATAAAGAGAGAGAGAGAAGAAGGCGATGAAGCAAAGATAATAGATATAGGAGGGAGAGAAGAACATACAGATAAACAAACAGAAAAGACAGAGGAGACAAGAACAGTACATGACAGGTAACAAATTTGATCAGACATGCACTAACCAATAATGATATAACAGCATGACGAGTAGTCATTTAAAGCATTATTATCATTATTAATGGATTGCTACTATTGCTAAATCATTATTATTGACTTGGTTATTCATATCAAGTTATAATCCACTGATACGAAATTTAGTATCGATTAACTATAAGAAATTGTAAATAATGATTAGATGATGATAGGTTGATACATTAGATTAAATAATAAAATAATGATGATGATAATGGTCAACAAAAACAAACAACTTAACGTGATAATGATAGGTGGAAATGATTATAGGACAAATTATGATAACAAAATTATATACGAAATGAAATGATAAGGATTAAAAAAAACGATATTAAATGGCAATGAAATAACAGCAGACAATGGATAAAAATTCACTCATGCATCAATATCATAATAATTAATAAAAGTTACTTTTGATGAAAGTTTTATCAATTTGATTTTAACGCAGAAGATCAGAGGTTAAAATGAGGTTCCTGCAACCACGACAACTTTTTTTAAAATTTTTATCTTACTTTCTTTTCTTTTTTTACCCTTTTTTCTCTTATTTTCTTTTTTTTTAGCTTTTTTTTTAATCTTTTTTTACTTTTTATTTTCGTTTTTTACTTGCTTTTTCTTTCCTCTTTTTAGTTTCCTTTTCTTTACCGTGTTACTTGATACATAACACTTTTTGTTCGTCAGTGTGACGATGATAAAGATAATACAACATAGAGAGTATTCATTAAAAACAAACATAACTACAAACGCTAACTAAAACGACAGCAGTATTCATGTATTTATATATGTATGTATTATGTATGTACGTACGTATTGTATTGTATGTATGTTATATATATGTATATATATATATTATATATATATATATATATATATATCACACATATAATATGTGTGTATGTATGTATGTGTATACACACACACACGCCACCACACACACATACTTAATATAATTATTATATATATATATATATATATATTTATAATATATATATATATATATATATATATATATATATATATTATAATATATATATATATTAAATTTATTATATAAAGACTTAGGAAGGAAGGAGAGAGAAAGATAATAGATAGCGAGCGAGAGGAGGGGGAGAGATAAGAGATCGATAGATAGATAAATAGTATAGATAGATGAATAGATAGATAGATAGATAGAGAGAGAGAGACAGAGAGAGAGGAGAGAAAGAGAAGAGAGAAGAAGTAGAGCGGAATATATGATGTAGAGTATCGGGATGAGCGAAGCACCATATATGGGGGAATTTTAGGATATAGAACATGTGATATAAGAGAGAAAGTAGAGAGATAGAAGATAAAGAAAGTGAGAAAGAGAATAGCAATTAAGAGGGGAGCGATTAACGACAAAGAAATAGATACAGTAGAAGAAGAGAGAGACGATCAAGATGATTTAAGAGAGAGAGAGAGAGAGAGAGAAGAGAGAGGAGGACAGAGAGCAGAGAGAGATAAGAGACAGAGAGACAGAGAGACAGAGAGAAGCAGAGAGAGAGAAGAGAGAGAGAGAGAGAGAGAGAGAGAGAGAGAGAGAGGAAGAGATAGAACAGAGGAGATAAGAGAGAGAGAGAGTAGAGGAGAGAGGCAGCAGAACGGAGAGAGTATGTTGATAGTTAATGATGAGAAGTAAGATTAATAGAAGAAGAAGAGAGAGAGAGAGAGAGAGAGAGAGAGAGAGAATCACACGACGAGCACAGAGAGAGTCGAAAAGAACTAAACAAATATGATTACTTTCGCATCCTCTCTTTACCTAACTCAGATTAGTTGTACAATTTCTTCTTTTTATATGG
>NW_020869484.1:243089-255589 GCF_003789085.1 Penaeus vannamei
TATAGTCCAATATTAGCCAAACACAGACCAACCAAACAAACAACAGAAAGATATAACAGCCCAAATCACACCAACCACAACCAGACACAAAGATTAAGCGCATAACACAACAAACAAGACATTAAACACAAAAGAATTAAGCCAAACACAGACCAAACAAGACAAACAGCATAAAAAACAGACATGCCGGTTTAGCATAGAACCGCCGTAACTGGAGACTAAGCTCTTCGGACAAACCGCTTGTAAATCAAAGGGCATGAAACATAGGTATAAAAAGACGAGAAATTTCTTACGGGGCGCAAAACAAACAAGCCAGCGCCCGACACTAACCGGATTCAGGATATTGGGAATTTTTCAAAATGCGGACGATGCGTCTTCTTGGAAATCCTGGATTTTCGGTTTCTCTCACGAATTATTTTCGGCGTATTGGATTTCGTTTTGTTTGAGGAAAATTCAGAATTGGCCTTAAGGCGAGAATAAGTACCGAATTGCGTCTCTTTCAAATTTATATAGCAGAAAAAGCTTCCTATTTACGCGTGAATAATATCGTATTTACGCCAACTGTGATGTATTTGCCAAGTTCCCCATGAAGTAGCCAGTGAGAGTATCAGACGGAGAGAGCAGAGAGAGAGGGAGGAGAACTGAGACAGCGAGAGAGAGAGTGAGAGAGAGGAGAGCTAGAGAGATGAGAGGAATGAGCAGAGAGAGAGAAGGCAGGAGACATAAGAGGTATAAAGGGGGGGGGTGGGGGAGGGAGAAAAGAAGAGGAGAAGGAGAGAGACAGAGAAATATATATAACTATAATAAAATGTATATATATGTACATTTAGGCGCACACACCCACCACACCACATTTTCACACACACCACACACACACGCACACAATACACAGATGCATACATACAATACATACATACATAGCCATACATAACATATATATATATTCTTATTCCTATATATGAGTCTAACTTATATATATATATATAATAATACTAGGTATATATATATTTACTTATACCCTTCCAATAGTCTATACTCCCACACAGCCATGTCCTTTGCACAGCCTACGTGTTCGTCACACACATCCGTCCCAGATATATAAATATATAATATATATATGTACTATATACTATATTGATATATATAATTTATGTATATATGATGTATATATTAAAGTAGTGTATAACCCTTTATAGTGTATTAAGTAATCATTGATAGATAGTGTATCCAAAGTGAGACCGCACATAATATATATATACATTGATAAAGTGTAATACTTTATGTAGGTATATTGTTTACATCACGTACGATATTATTAGGTATATAGTTACCTTTTTACAGTATGATATACATTAGAGTATTAATAATAACTATAGTAATACCTCATATAGCATACATAATATGTCTAATATGTATATCCTATGTAGTATATTATTAATAAGTCTAGTTATGTATACTATTTATTATGCCTCAGCTCATTAATATGAGTACAATACATAATAACTAGGCATCACAACCACACACACACATGATGCTATACTTGGTGTTAGTATATTACGTTCGATACGGATCTTATGAAGTGGTATTGTATATATATAGTGATATATTATTACTATATATACGTACTCGTCTTGATGTTATAGAGTTGACAGGATTATTTGATGTATAACATATACTTTTACCTAAGCAAGTATCAGGTCATAACCGTACTATATTTATATTATATAAATAGCTGTATTATCCTTATAATATATACATCTAACCGAAGTAATTATCCATGCTATAGCACATCATTTGCATAGATATGGCGTTAGTATAGCTGATCCTTACTATAATCTATATGTATTAAATACTTACTATGAATTAATAAGAAACTTTATATAGTACACACAGCCTTTTTGATATGTGAGTATAGATATATTATTTGTACCTTATATTTATTACCCCCTACATGCGGTCCACATACTAATACGATGCCAGCACGTATCAGCCGAGACACACAGCACACACACACAACAGGCACGCCACACATATAATTAATAATAATTTACTATAATATATATATGTTATATATATTTATATTCTTGTACAATATACAGTGATGGTACACACACAATGACACAAGTTCTCACTACATGATATTTGGTAAGATGCCTGGCGCTCCCGTCTGCAGATATAATGTCATATAGTAGCTAGTTACTAGTCAAGTTTATATTATTTTGTAGTTCTATTTGAGAGTATATTATGTATTAGTTGTGTTGGTGTGTTGTGTGGTGGTGGTGTGTGTGTGGTTTTGTGGTGGTTGTTGTGGCGTCGCCTGTCGTTGTGTTCAATGTATATTTTTTTTTCCACTCACTTCTTGTTTTCTCGGCGTATAGGTTGATTTATGGTTTATTTTTCCCATATCTACTTTTCTTTATTTTATCTGCATCCTATTGCTTTTTATTTTCGTTTGGTTTCAGCGATTACCTCTTAACGATATATTCTTTATTTCCCTGGGTTTTGTCGCGCAATTTATTTTACATCGACGAAATGCAGTGTTTAGAATTATCTTTTTGGCGGTTTGAAATATACTCCCTCTTATTTTTCTTCAAAAAAACAAAAAACACCGCGTGGTATGTACGTCTCCCACAATAAGTATGTTGAGAGAGTGACGAGAATATTCCATTCACAATATTTTCCCCCAGCATCATTGTTGTCGGGAGAGAATGGAATGCTGAAAATTAGACACCACATGAATCAAATAATCGATCGGAAGAATGTGATAATGTCCACCGAGTACAAAAGGAACGCAATCAGGAGAGAGAGACGGAGGGGAGAGGGAGGGGAGTGAAGGGAAGCAGAGGGAGGGAGGGGCAGCAGAGGGCACGGGAGGCATGGAAAGGGTGAGGGAAGGAGAAGGGAGGGAATGAAGGAATGTTAGGAAGTGTGTGTGGGTGTGTGTGTGTGTGTGTGTAGTGTGTGTGTGTGTGTGTGTGTGTGGTTGTGTGTGTGTTGTGTGTGTGTGTGTTGCGTAAAGTGCGTAGTGCTGCGTGTGGTGTGTCTTGTGAGAGAGAGGACCCTCATGGTCTGGTCGCCAATTGGGCCATAGAAAATATTTCGAGCAAAATCAAAATTGGAAACGCTGCAAGGGATCTCTTAAAAACCCATATCAGACCTGGCTATAAATAAGCAGACATATTGACGGCCGCCTCACTGCTCTCCACAAAAGGCCAATGCCGTCTCACAGGAACTTGGAGAAGACCTGAGTAAATAATTGGCCAAGGTCATTGTGGAAGGTGTCGGAGTCGACGTCAAAGCAGCCGCGGGAAATGCCCAGGGTATGTGAGGGCCAACAGGGCATCCATGCCAAGTGGAAGAAATCTCACTGGGGAAGCTGTGTTGGTGGAAGATGCTGCAGCTGCATTCCACATCAACCGAAAGGCCACAGTACATAATACCCGAGTGAAATGTCCAAACCTTGTACAATATATTTAAAAAAAGCACAGTGAGTCTGCAGAACTATACATAAACATCAGCCGAGGGTACAACGCAAGGCGACCTTAAGGACGATTGTTCCACTTGGACTTTTTCCGCATTATATTTTTCCTCTGTCACCGTGGAAATCGTGGTCATTTCGGCCAGTCACACTAGCGACGAGACACCCGACGGAATACAGTCCGAACGATATTTAAACACTGCAAGGATAGCTTCCAACCCCCGACACAGGCTGTCTGGCGATTGATGGCACGCTATGGCAGGAATATGTGGCGACGATTTTAATGGCGAACAACGAATGTATATAACTGCTTAAATAAGAGCGTATTCTCGCTGCTGCTCATCTAATCAGGTGAATGGGTGGAACGTGGGACCACCACAATGGTAAAACCAAACAGGCGAGCAGCTAGTTATCACTTGTACCTCTGTTTTTCATTAATGCAAGAGAGTGAATGTGGCCACCAATTTTTAATATTATTCTAAATTTAGACTGTCTTTTGGATACTTGTTATTTGTTATAAGATAGACTTTTTTGCGATTAGCTATACCGATTGAAGTCTATTATAGCTGATGATTTGCTTATTTACCCCAAAAAGACGAACTTGGAAACTTTGACGCCGAAACGGCTCCGTATGATCAGGCGGCAACGGATAATTATCGTTTGACCTTGAAATTATGCGCATTCGGTCCAATAAGCCCAGTGTGACAGCCGAGGCCTTGCCCTTTACAAAGGCATAGGGTGGTATGGCAATTGGCCCTTCCGCGAACGTATTTACAGATTGCAGTTTGACGCGATTTACGCCCCGAAAAGTAGAGAGTTTATTGTTGCCATAGCTGCCGACGAACCTTACAGATCGCGACGGGAAAATAGCAGGACCGGGAAAATGAGCGGACTTGACGAGAAATGGTGGGATCAAGGAATTGAAGGCTCAAGGCCTCCAATCAGGATATTACGCCAGACGGGGCCTGCGCCATATAAGTCAGTAAAATTTTAAACCCGTAGCAATTCGAGCCAGGCAAAGACCATACCTCTCCGGAAGAGACAGACAGGGTCATGAGAAGGTCGACCGGGAGGAGACAACTCGGGGCAAGTCCCTGGGCATTAACGGCGAGCCAAGGAGGACACGTACGGAAACAAGTGATTGGTGGGCGTGTCAGGAGAAAACTAAGTTCTTGTTGTGTTATTGTAGATTAAACGACGTTCTACCGAGTATTTTTGTGGATTTCTGCATCTGTTCGTTGTTTTTGTGCATTTAGATTATAGCTAGGCGTTGCTTTTGAGCTTGAGATGTTTATAAGTTTTATATTAGTTGTTTGGCTGCTGGGCGTTGCGAGTGGATTTGGTTGGTTGGGTGTTAGTGGGTGTTGGTGTGCGGTCAGGTTCTAGGTGATTGTCGCGGTATGGTGGTGGAGGGAGGGGGAGTGTGTCTGTTTGGGGTTGTGGTGGTTGGTGTTGTGTGGGTGCGTTTTGATGTGATGGGTGTGTTGGACGGGTTGTTTTCGGAGATCGTATGGCTGTGTGGGCGTGGGGGCGGGAGCGTTTCTGAGATTTATATGTTTGGGGTGGGGTAGAGAGGAGAGTGGTGTGGTGGTGGCGTGAGGTGCGGTGTGGATAACCGTGGTAGCCGGGGTGATGGGTGAGGGGGTGGGTGGAGTGGGGGATGGGGTTCGGGGGAGTGGCTCCGTTCGTGTGTGGGTGTATGTGGGTTGATTAGGGATAATATATGGGTTTTTTTGCTTATTGGGACATGCCGTGTGTTTGGGGTTGAGGGTTGAAATCTTTAAGATGTTTTTAATGTTCGCCGCGGGATAGAGGAAGGTAGCTGGCGATGGTTGTTTATTGCGCTGTCGGGTATCTGATGGTATGTATGCGTATAGAAGAGTAGGGTGTAAGGGTCGGTCTTGTCCGGCCTGTTCAATACGAGCGGGGATGTGGGGGCTGTGTTTAGGCTATGAGGTCTGGGAGGAGGTGTGGCGCGTGGCGTGCCGCGTGGGCCTCTTATGGGAGTAGGAAGCGCGAGCGCGAGTAGTATATAGGTGATTTATGAGGTATCTAGGTTTTTTTAACCATTATTTTTTTTTTTTTTGATTTTTTTTGTTTTATATATGTGCGGACGGTGGCGTTTGCGCGGCGTTTCCCTTTCGGCGTCAAACACAAATGCGAACCTTGCCTGAGCGGACTGTTGCCAAATACTGAACACCTGTTGGAACCCCTTGAGGAAAAAACAAAAGGAATTATCACCAGCAATGTCAGGTAGGTGAAATTCCACGACCGTAGAGGGAGATCCGAACTCGAACTCTCGAATGGGGGACTCGGTGTTACGAACCCCCAGCAATACTGCACGCACCGAATACAAAACTTAAGCTCACTGTCAGCCCAACTCAGTCAATAGCAGCACAAGACACACACACTCAGCTGGACTTAATAACAAAGAAATAAGAAAAAGCAATTACAAAAGCAGGGGAAACCCAAACAAAAAATACAAGAAACACAAGCAATTATCGGAGAATATGAGAAAGAAAGATAGAAAAGCCACGAGAAAATCGGTGCCTCAAGCTTGCCAACCATTTCCCCAATGAAAACAAAAGGTCTTCCCCCGAACAAGCAAGAGTTCGTAGATGCCACAGCCCGAAGACAAGGCTGGCCGATCGAAGTGCTCCTGCAACAGGGCGTGCAAGATGCGGGGCTTCACTTGCATTGTCACGACGACGAGGTGAGGGTCACGACGACACGAGGTGGAGGGTCACGAGACACGAGGTGAGGGTCACGACGACACGAGGTAGGGTCACGACGACACGAGGTGAGGGTCACGACGACACGAGGTGAGAGGGTCACGACGACACGAGGTGAGGGTCACGACGACACGAGGTGAGGGTCACGACGCACGAAGGTGAGGGTCACGACGACACGAGGTGAGGGTACGACACGAGGTGAGGGTCACGACGACATGAGGTGAGGGTCATGACGACACGAGGTGAGAGGGTCACGACGACACGAGGTGAGAGTCATGACGACACGAGGTGAGGGTCACGAATGCTGGGCGAGGTAGGCCGCGACGTCAGGGTTGAGATCGCCCTCATTCCCTCAGGGGGGCGGGACTGCTCGCTCTCCGATCCTCCAACCCCGAAGACGATGCCGGACCGGATGAGAGAGCGAGCGATTTCTGGATACGGGGACTGCGGGCATCCGAAGGAGGGAGGGAGGAAGAGCGAGAGAGAGAAAGAAAGAGACAGAGAGAGAAAGAAAGAGACAGAGAGAGAAGAGAGACAGAGAGAGAGAGACAGACAGAAGAGAGAGAGAAAGAGAGAGACAGAGAGAGAGAGAGACAGACAGAGAGAGAGAGAGAGACAGACAAAAAGAGAGAGAGAGAGAGAAAGACAGAGACAGAGAGATAGACAGAGACAGAGAGAGAGAGAGATAGACAGAGACAGCGAGAGCGAGAGCAAGAGAGAGACAGAAACAGGGGCAGAGAGACAGCAGAAAGTCGAAAATCGCAACAAAGGAGAATTCTTCTGACTGCATCAAAACATCTCATGAGTAATTGAACGTCATCAGTATAATGTTGACTCATTTTCTGAACGCAAATAGAACGTGCGTTTCCCTCTCTTTCTGTATTTTTGTCTCTGTCTTTGACTCTCTCTTTCTGTTTCTGTTTCTCTCTCTCTCTCCTTTTCCTTCCCTCCTCCTCCCCTCTCTCTCTCTCGCTCTCTCTTCTCTCTCTCCTTCCTTTCCTCCCTTCCCTCCCCCCTCTCTCTCTCTCTCCTCCCTCCCTCCTCCCTCTCCCTCCTCTCCTTCCCCCGCCTCCCTCTCTCTCTTCCTCTCATTTTTCTCTCTCTCTCTGTCTGTCACGGTCTCACACTCCCCCGCTTCTTTCCCCTCACTTTCCCGAGTATATTTACGCAATCCAGACTGGAGGGAAATTGAATCACCGCTGGCGTTTGACTCTCACGTCGAACACTCACAACCTTACGAAGGGACATGGCGTCTCTTTCATCCTATTTCATTATAAGATTTTCCGAGAAGCAATTCCAGAGGGAGTTGGCTTCTCCCTTGATGTTTCAACACCCCCTGCCTCCGCCCCGTGCCCGCACCCCCCCCCCTCGCTATGACAGTGTCTTGGCTGTCACAGGGATGCTTGGTGAATAGAATATGAGAGTAGCGTTTATTTGAGATTCTGTGTAAGAAGTAGCGTCTTTGTGATTTCGTCTTTTTTTGTGATTCGTTTTTTTTTGGTGTCTGCTTCGTCTTTGTGATTTCTTCGTTCTTTGTCTCTTTGTCTTTATGTCTTCTCGACTTTGTGGGTCCGTCTTTATTGTGACTTCGTCTTTGTAGGACTTCGTTCTTCGTGTCTCCTTCGTCTTTTTGACTTCGTTCTGTGTCTTCGTTTTTGTGACTTCTTCTCTGTGTATCTTTCGTCTTTTTGTTTTCATTCTTCGTGTCTTCTTCGTCTTTTTGTTTCATTCTTCTTTCTTCCTTCTTTGTGACATTCTTCTTCTTTTAGTGACTTCTTCTCTGTGTCTTCTTCGTCTTTTTGACTTCTTCTCTGTGTCTTCTTCATCTTTGTGTCTTCGCTCTCTCTCTCTCTTCTTTCCTCTCTGCGACTTCATCCTTCCCATAACTCCTTCCTTGCTATGACTTCTCCCTTTTTGTGTCTTCGTCCCCTCTCTGTCTCCGTCTCAGTGACCCCGAAGGTCCACGAGGTAATAAAGGAGAAGAGACGTCATCCCTTATCTTCCAGTCTGTCTGATAAGGTCGCGCAAATAAGGACGTATTAGGGACCAGAAGGAAGGGTAACTCTGCGCGTCAGGATCAGGGCCAGGAAGACATCCTCGCGTCGTTCTGCTATTATCTTTAGGAAAAAAGAGAGAACGGGGAAGAAGCGTAGGAAGAAGGGAACGCAGGGGAAAAAGGTAGGAAGAAAGAACGTAGGAAATAAGGAACGCAGGAAAAGGTAGGAAAAAAGAACGTAGGAAATAAGGAACGCAAAGAAAAACGTAGAACGTAGGAAATAAAGAATGTAGGAAAAAGTAGGGAAAAGACGAATGTATGAAATAAGGAACGAAGGAAAAAAAGAGAACATAGGGAAAATACGTAGGAAATAACAGAGAACGTAAGAAAAATAGAACGTATGAAATAAGGAACGTAGTGCAAGAGAGAACGCAAAAAATGAACGTTGGAAAAAAACGTAGGAAAAAATAATTTAGGAAAAATCATAATTTAGGAAAAAAGTATGAAATAAAAGTAAGGAAAAAAGAAATAGTGAAATAAATCGTAGGGAAAAAAAGAACGTGGGGGAAAAATCAAGAACGTAAAGCTAAAAACGAACGTAGGAAGAGCGAACACAGGAAAAAAAAGTAGCGAAAATAAAACGTAAGAAATGAGGAACGAAAAAAAAATAGGAAAAAAAGAAAGGAAAAATAAGAACGTAGGAAATAAGGAACGTAAGAAAACGTAAGAAAAAAAAAAGCGAGGGAGAACAAGATGCTGATTTATTCACAGCTCGGAAAATGTTTTAAATGGAAGCTAAAGATTTTTTTTCTGTCCTTTAATGTTTATACATTATTTGCGTCGTTTCACCCCCCCCCCCTGTGTGTGTATATATGTGTGTGTGCACATATATAAATGTACACACACTACACTGTATATTCAAACACAGACATACACACACACACAACACACACACAACACACACACACACACACACACACACACACACACACACACACACAACACACACACACACACACACACACACACACACACACACACACACACACACACACACACACACACACACACACACACACACACACACACACACACAACACACACACACACACAACACACACACACACACACACACACACACACACACACACACACACACACACACACACACACACACACACACACACACACACACACACACACACACACACACACACACACACACACACACACACACCACACAACACACACACACACACACACACACCACACACACACACACACACACACTTCACACTTTTTCTAAAGGGAAAACACATTTGGCAGACCCCTTTGACACCTGGCAGAGCTAACAGCAGGTGAATTGATGGAGGGCAGCGCCAAGGGGAGGGAGGAGGGGGGGGAGGGGAGAGGGGATGGGCAATGGGGGGAGGGGAGGGGAGAAGGAAATTCTCAGTGTCCGTGAAAATGAGATGGAGATGTGTTTAACTCACTGGGTTACATTGTCTGGGTGTTAGTGTGTTTGTTTCTCTTAATTTTCTTTCTTTTCTATTTTTATTTTCTTTCTCTCTCTCGCTCTTTCTGTCTCTTTCTCTTTCCTTCTCTTTCTGTCTGTCTCTGTCACTCTCTCTCTCTCTCTCTCTCTCTCTCTCTCTCTCTCTCTCTCTCTCTCTCTCTCTTCTCTCTCTCTCTGTCTCTCTCTCTCTTCTGTCTCTCTCTCTCTCTCTCTCTCTCTCTCTCTCTCTCTCTCTCTCTCTCTCTCTCTCCTCTCTCATTCTCTCTCTCTCTCTTTCTCTCTCTCTCCTCTCCTCTCTCTCCTTCTCCCTCTCCCTCTCCTCTCTCCTCTCCTCTCTCTCTCCCTCTCCCTCTCTCCCTCTCCCTCTCCTCCCTTCCTCCCTCTCTCTCTCTATCTACCTAATAACTTTCTCGTATGGATGTAAATTGTGGCAAAATGTCTCTTCAAACGCATTTTCTCCACTTTTTCGCTGATAAGAACATGAACAAAGTGAACGTGAGATCTGTCACTGAACAGTCTGTGAGTTGAACTTGAACCTCGTGATCTGACAACGCAGTTAACGAACGCAAAGTTTTCCTAAATATCTGGTTTTGTATCTTATATTCTAGGTTCGTTCTCGTTACGTTCATTGTGGTGGTGTTGGTCGTGTCAGCATTACGTCTAGTTCATGCATTTTTCGTTTTTTTTGGGGGAAAATACCCGACAGTGTCATATTTTTTCTTTGTTTTTTCCAATAGGATAAATAATATCGTGATTATTCTCAACGTTTATACGCGTGACAACCAAATGACAGAATTCCACGACATAAAAATAGATATAAAAAAAAAGTTTTTATATTTACGTCGTCGACTTCCCCTCTCGGTCCCCTACCCCCCCCCTCCTTCCCCCCTCCTCCACGCCTCGCTGGTAGTCCCCGCCAACCCCTTCCTCCCTCCCCCCCCCCCCCCTCTCTCCCCCTCTCACCCTCTTCCCTCTCCCCTCCTCTCCCTCCCTCTCCCCTCCCCTTCCTCTCCCCCCCTCTTCCCCTCTCCTCCTCCTCCTCCCTTTGGTAACTCGATCTTCACATCCCTAAATAGTTGTATAATACAAACTTGGGGGGAAAGGGGGGGGGGGAGGGGGGAGGAGGACGGGGAGGAGGGAGAATAGGGGAAGACCGCGTTTGGCAAACATTTTTTTTTTTGTATTGTTTGGCAACATTTTTTTTTTGTATTGTTTGGCAAACATTTTTTTTTTTAAATTGTTTGGCAACTTTTTTTTTATTGTTTGAGAAATTATTTTGGTTTGGATTAATGTGTATTGTTTATGTAACGTAGACTGTTTTTTGTGTGTTGTTGTTTTTTTAATATAAATTAAGATATTACTTTCGATTTCGGCCTCTGGTGAAAATAAAATAAAATAATAATAAAAACAAAGTCCGTTTCTGATATCATTCATTCTTTCACTTCTGTCAAAATAATTTGATGAAAACTAGAAAAATAATAAATAAAAAAATATATGATTGTCAACATTTCTTGGTACTTCGGTATATATATATATATATATTTTTTTTCTTTTCTTTGTTAATCTAATAATATTGTTATTTGATAAGGGTTCTTATTTCTTTTCCCTCCTCTCTCCTCTTAATTCGACTTGGGCATATATCTGTCTGTTTTATTCAGTCTCCCTCTGTCTCTGTCTCTAACTGCCTATTGTCTGTCTGTCTCTCTTTCTGTGCGTGTTTGTTTGTTTGTGTGTGTGTGTTTGCCCCCCCTCTCGCTCTATCTCTCTCTTTCTCCCTCTCTCTCTATCTCTCTCCTCTTGCTCTATTTATCGCTTTCTCCCTCTCCCTCTCCTCTCTCTCTCTTTCTTTGATTGTCTGTCTGTCCCTCCCCCTCTCCTCTCTCTGTGTCTCCGTCCCTCTGTCCTCTCTCCTCTCTCCTCTCTCTCTCTGTCTCTCTCTCTCTCTCTCTCTCTCTCTCTCTCTCTCTCTCTCTCTCTCTCTCTCTGCTCCTCTCCTCTCTCTCTCTCTCTCTCTCTCTCTCTCTCTCTCTCTCCCTTTGCTCTCCTCTTTCATATGCCACGTACCCTTGTGTCAGGATAATTAGACAACGTGTAGGTATACAGAGTTCAGAGAGATTCAATAACCAGCTTATTATTCGTATCTCTCCGATATGCGCACGCGCGCTCTTTCTCTCTCGCTCTGTCCCTTTGTCTCTCTCTGGTTCTGTCTCTCTCTATCTCGCTCGCCTTTCTCTCTCTCTCTCTTTCGCCTTGTCTCTCTCTCTTTCTCGCTTTGTCTCACTCTCGTTCTGCTCTCTCTCTCTCTCTCTCTTCCTCTCTTTTCACCCCCTCTTCTCCACTCTTCATCTTCTCTTTCTCTCCCTCCTCTCTTCTCTCCTCCTCCCTCTCTCTCCTTTTCTATCTCTCTTTTCCCTCACTCTCTCTCTCTTGCTCCTCTCTTCTTCTCTCTCCTTCCCATTTCTCTCTCTCACAGGTTACTATATTTTGCAGTTTTGCTCATACGTTCTCACAGTGACCGAGAGAACAATGACCAGAGCGCTATGATCACCGCCAACTTCAGCCTCTCGGTTTACAAAATCTCCGAACAGGTTTTCTGGCAAAGATGAAGGTTTGAATTTCCCGCCAACACCACCGCGTTCGAAAACCCGCGGATCGGAGCGTGTTCGATTTTTTTTTTTAACGAAGTTCGCGCGTTTCGAAATTCTGAGGAATCGGACGCGTAACTGACAAAGAATTCATCATCAGGTGTGTAAATTAATAGAGTAATTTGCATATATT
>NW_020869484.1:263089-265589 GCF_003789085.1 Penaeus vannamei
AGAGAGAGAGAGAGAGAGAGAGAGAGAGAGAGAGAGAGGAGGAGATGAAAGAGAGGAAGAGAGAGAAAGAGGAGAGAAAAGGAGGAGAGAGAAGAGAGAGAGAGAGAGAGAGAGAGAGAGAGAGAGAGGAGAGAGAGAGAGAGAGAGAGAGAGAGAGAGAGAGAGAGAGAGAGAGAGAGAGAGAGAGAAGAGGAGAGAGAGAGAGAGAGAGAGAGAGAGAGAGAGAGAGAGAGAGAGAGAGAGAGAGAGAGAGAGAGAGAGAGAGAGAGAGAGAGAAAGAAGGAAAGAAGGAAGAAGGGAAAGCGAGAGAGAAAGAGAGAAGGAAAGATGGAAAGAGGGAAAGCGAGAAAGAGAGAGAGAGAGAGAGAGAGAGAGAGAGAGACCAGACAGACAAGAGAAGAGAGAGAGAGAAAGAGAGAGAAAGAGAGAGACAGACAGACAGACAGAGAAAGAGAGAGAGAAAAAAACACACGTAATTTCCGAAGAATGAGAGAGAGGAACTGCCTCAGAACAAACTCGTGGTAATTCTCAGAACCACCTGACGCCTCACGTACCGACGCGGCCCTTACTCACTCCCCGTCGACGTCCAGCCAGCTGGCGTAACCACCCCGAGGATCCTAGTCAACCTGTAATGAACCCTCCCCATGGTCTCGGTGGTGCTCTGTCATACGTCCGTGGGCATATGACACGTCTATGCATCTTCTGTGATACTGTCAGAGGCTTCTATAAAACGAAATGACACTCTAATCAGTCAACTTTTTTTAATATAATTACATGATCATTTTAGACTCCTAAGCGTTCTGTCGAGGTTCTGAATCGGTCCTAATCTGGAGAATCTGGGGCCACAATTCGGTCATAAGTCATTGATTGATGACTCGGAAGGAATTCCTAATTGCATAAACCTGGCGGATGAGAAACCACCTGTTTCGTTCTTAGTAAGAAGAGAGAGAGAGAGAGAGAGAGAGAGAGAGAGAGAGAGAGAGAGAGAGAGAGAGAGAGAGAGAGAGAAGAGAGAGAGAGAGAGAGAGAGAGGAGAGAGAGAGAGAGCGAGAGAGAGAGAGAGAGAGAGAGAGAGAGAGAGAGAGAGAGAGAGAGAGAGAGAGAGAGATAAAGCGAGAGAGAGAGATAAAGCGAGAGAGAGAGAGAGCGAGGGAGAGAGAGGAGAGAGAGAGAGATAAGCGAGGAGAGAGAGAGAAAGAGAGAGAGAGAGAGAGAGAGAGAGAGAGAGAGAGAGAGAGAGAGAGAGAGAGAGAGAGAGCGCGAGAGAGAGACACATAGAGACCGGGCGGGTGTGGAAGGAAAGATAGGCAGAAAGAGATAGAGAGAAAGAGAGAGACTAAGAATCTGATTGAATATCCCCCGCCCAGCCGCCCGTGACTCACCCAAAGCTCTGTGCTCTTATGATCGCTGAAGCAGGAGCCAGACAGCACCTGCGTGATCTTAAGAGAGCCATAGGACTCAGCATTACCAGTCTCCACGCGCCACAACACCTTCCTTATCAGCACGAATCAAGTACTGAAATTATCTTAATGAGAAGAAAGACATCGGAGTCGGGAAAGGAAATCTTCGAAGAAATAAAAATCTGGTCAAGCAAGGGAACCAATAGCACTTTTTTTTTTTTTTTTTTTTGAGGGGGGGGGGGGTAGTTCACGGAGAACAGCACCAGACCTGTCGTAAAATTCCATTTGACAGCAAGTATTTTTTTTATTTCTATATATTTATTTATTCATTTTATTTTCATCTATTCATCTATTTATTTTATTTTATTTATATATTTATTTGTTTATTTATGTAGCTATCTATCTATTTATTTTATTTTTTATTTCTATTTTTATCTATTTTTTGTCAAAATGTGGTGTAGGGGACCTGTATATCAGCTGAAGTATCGAGCCACACTTGGAAACCCAATGCTGCCAACTGTGGGTTCCTCTCAAGACGGAACCAGTGAAGAGGTGACGAATGCCCAGTCGAGGCCGGTTTAAGGGCTGGGGCTCCGATCGTCCCTTACGTCTGCATGAATTTAAGGCTTTCCGCGTATCGTATATGTTCGAAAGTTCTTCTATACGATGAGGATAGATTTCGTTTCATAAAATGTTTGATCTTTCCCTGCGTAGGTGCTATTCTGTTAGCTGCTAGCAGTAAATTTAATTAAATAGTAAATAAATAGTAGAGTAGGTTAAATAAATAGTAGTCCGTGTGAGCGTAGCCTAGTATCATAGAATGCTGCTTTTTACGACATAGTCTCCTTTACATAATTACGTTTATTCGAAATAATGTATGATGTACGAGGATATTCGTACTAATTTTGGGTCACTCTATAAACTTTCCGCGCTACCTTGGAAAGTGGCTCGCTCTTCCACCGTTGTTTTGTGGACTAGGCTGTTTAGGGATTATTATCATCGTTAGTAATTATCATTTTTATTAATTCTTATCATCATCATTATATAGTGTGAGGCATTACTCGCGCGTATGGAATGTACGGGAATTCTTGGATGGCGCC
>NW_020869484.1:275589-290589 GCF_003789085.1 Penaeus vannamei
CTCGCGCCTGATGTGGAGCGGCACGAGGACGTGCTCCGGCCGGAGGTTGAGGTTCGCCATGAGCTGGAGCTCGGCGACGGCGGCGCGGGCGTCCTCCTTGAGGCCCGTCACCAGGATGGGGCCGGCCGGCACGTTCCGCTCAGGGAGCTGGATCGTGACCGCGTGCCTCTGGGTGACATGACGGAGTCTGAATCCGCCCTTGCCGATGGCCCTGCCGATCCGCCCGGGCTCGACGCAGACGGGAATCGTCTCCTTCAGCTCCTCTCGGCGACGCCGCTCCCGATCGAATTCTTCATTCCGGCGCCGCCTCTCTGCCACCTGCCGCTTTACAAAGGCTGCGGCCTTTTCGGCAGCGCACAAAGGCCCCTCGACCACCAGGGGCCATTCAGGGTGGGCGCGGGAGCGAGTTCGGAGCTTAACTCCGAACTCCTCCTGGACCTTGGACGCGTGGCATCCGCCTTTTCCCATGGCGATGCCGATGTCTTCGGGATCTATATCCACCGGAAGGACCACGCGCTGTTGGAGCACGTCCTGCTGGACGAGCTCCTCCAGTTCCTTGATGGCCCCGCGCACATTGGAGGACAGGCCGGCTATGACGATGGGCGATTCCCTGTCCTTGGGAACGTTCACGAGGACGCTGTATTTTTCTCTGATGTAGCTTATGCGGGCGCCGCCCCTGCCGATGGCTTTGCCATAGTGCGCTGGCGCGATGTCAGGGGACGCAGATTCCGAATGGCGGATCTCTTCTTCGATGTCCGCGAGCATGTTCAGCATGCTTGCACGGTCCTTTTCCTTGCCGATTAAGGCACAGGATTCCGAAGGATCGTCCTCCCGCATCGGCATCTTCAACCAAATCCCGGGTGCCTGCTTCGTCTTCAGGAGTGGCTGCAGGTCCACAGGGATTGTTACACTGATGGAAACAGGCTTATCATCGGACAGCCAGGATTCCATATGCTATATGAATGCGAGAGCGGCCTCTCGTTTGCCCTTGACGAGGAAGGGCGCCACGAGGTTGCCGGCATGGGGCCTGACGAACTTCACGCCGAAATTCTTCGCGGCCTTGCCAGCCTGCTGGAGGAATCGCCGGCGGTCCTATTAAGAGACGTGGATGGGCAGGCTAACGCCCTGCTTGGGGAGGGTCTGGCCGGATGCTTATTTGAGAGCAGTCTTTGAGCGGCAAACAGGTTCTTCAATTGAAAAACCAAAGTAATCAGCAATATCCATGGCCGATTTGGCGTCCAGAGAGGTGGTCACGGCAGGTGATGATGGGAGGGTTTCATTGAAGTCCTTTACTGACAACAGGGGCTTCTTCTTCTTCTTCTTCTTTTTTTTGCATTTCTCCTGTGTCCATTTCCAATTCTGATTGTGATAACAGGGGCTTCTTCTTGCATTTCTCCTGTGTCCATTTCCAATTCTGATTGTGATAACAGGGGCTTCTTCTTCTTTTTTTTGCATTTCTCCTGTGTCCATTTCTGAATAACAGGGGCTTCTGCATTTCTCCTGGGATGGGAAGGAAGGTCACATGACCCATTCGACCCTTCTGGCTGCGCGGGAGAAGAAGGAAGGCCATTCGACCCTTCTGGCTTCGGCGATGGGGAAGAAGGGGCCAATGACCCTTGTATTGCAGGCAGCGAAGCGGGGCTGGCTGTGGCCGAGGCGCGTCGTCGGATGCCGAGGACGACGAGCCCGGCGATGAGGATAACTGCGGCGGTGACTGCGACGACCGCTGTCAGTGCCGGTGCTGCCATCGGCTTTGGCCTGATGCTCGCAGCGAGTGCCCGGAGGTTCTTCAGTGCCTCCGCATGGCACTCGCGCTGCCGCCGAAGGTCGATGAGTCGCGGGATGGACCACGGCCGCTTCTCCCTCAGCGGGCACTCGAAGGAGGGGCCGGCGGCGAGGATCGAGCGGGGGATGCGGCCGAGCAAATGATTCATTTCCGCGACCTGCTGGGCCACGGCGGCTTCTTCCAATTAAAGTTATCCATGGTATATGTAATTAAGAAGAAGAATACCCGTTACGCATAAAAAGAAAACTACCTTTTTCACCATAGCTTCTCACAAGGCGCCGTGGATCCGAAGTGGATAAAGGTAACGAATTATGTGAATGGCTTGCATGTGCGAGGCGTGTATGCGTGTATGTGCGTATGTGTGTATGTGCGTGTGGGTGTGTGTGTGTGAGTGTGTGTGTGTCCGTATGTGTTCTCGTGTGTGTGTCCGTTTGTGAGTGCGGGCGTGTTTATTCGTGTGCGTATGTGTGCGTGTGTATTTCTATGATTCACCTCTCCCCCTCCCCTCCCCCTCCTCCTCTGCCTCTCCGCCTCTTCCCTTCCTCCCCTCTCCCCTCCCCTCCGCCTCTCCCCCTCCCCTCCGCCACTCCCTCTCCGCCTCAGCCTCTCCCCCTCTCCACCTCCCCTCCGCCTCTGCCTCTCTTCCTCTTCCCTCCCCTTCCCCCATCCCCTTCTGCTTCTACCTCTCCCCCTCCGCCTTTTCCCCTTCCACTCCACCTCCTCCTCTGCCTCTCCCCCTCACCTTCTCCCCCTCCCCCTCCCCCTCCGCCCCTGCCTCTCCCCTCCCCCTCCGCCCCTGCCTCTCCCCCTCCCCCTCCGCCCCTGCCTCTCCCCTCCCCCTCCCCCTGCCTCTCCCCCTCCCCCTCCGCCCCTGCCTCTCCCCTCCCCTCTCCTCTGCCTCTCTTCTTCCCCCTCCGCCTCTTCCCCCTGCCCCTCCTCTCTTCCCCTTCCCCCCTCCGCCCCTGCCTCTCCCCCCCTCCTCTCCCCTCTCCCCCTCCCCCTCCTCCCTCTCCCCTCCCCCTCCTCCTCTGCCTCTCCCCCCCTCCCCCTCCCCCTTCTCCCTCTGCCTCTCCCCTCCCCCTCTGCCCCCTCCTCCTCTGCCTCTCTCCCTCCCCTCCTCCTCTGCCTCTCCCCCTCCTCCTCCCTCCCCCTCCCCCTCCTCCTCTGCCTCTCCCCTCCCTCCTCCTCTGCCTCTCCCCCTCCCCTCCTCTCTCCCTCTCCCTCCTCCTCCTCTGCTCCTCCCTCCCCTCCTCCTCTGCCCTCTCCCCCTCCCCTCCTCCCTGCCTCTCCCCCTCCCTCCTCTCCTCTGCCTCTCCCCCCTCTCCCTCTCCCTCCTCCTCCTCCCCCTCCCCCTCCTCTCCCCCTCCTCCTCCCCCTCCTCCCTCCCCCTGCTCTCCCTCCTCCCCTCCCCTCCTCCTCTGCCTCTCCCCCTCCCCCTCCTCCTCCTCTGCCTCTCCCCCTCCTCTCCTCCTCTGCCTCTCCCCTCCCCCTCCTCCCTCCTCTGCCTCTCCCCCCTCCTCTGCCCTCCCCCTCCCCCCTCCTCCTCTGCCTCTCCCCTCCCCTCCTCCTCTGCTCTCCCCTCCCCCTCTGCCTCTCCCCCTCCCCTCCTCTCTTGCCTCTCCCCCTCCCCCTCCCCTCCTCCTCGCCTCTCCCCCTCCCCCTCCTCTGCCTCTCCCCCTCCCCTCCTCCTCTGCCTCCCCCCTCCCCCTCTCCTCTCTCCTCCTCTCCTCTGCCTCTCCCTCCCTCCCCCCTCCTCCTCTGCCTCTCCCCTCCCCCCTCTCCCCTGCTGCTCTCCCCCTCCCCCTCCTGTCCCTCCCTCTCCCCTCTGCCTCTCCCCCTCCCCCTGCCTCTCCCCCTCCCCTCCCCCTCCTCCTCCTGCCTCCCCCCTCCTCCCCCTCCCCTGCCTCCCCCCTCCCCTTCCCCTGCCTCTCCCCCCCCTCCCTCGCCCCCCCTCCCCCTCCCCTCTGCCTCTCCCCTTCCCCTCCCCCTCCTCCCTCTCCCCTCCCCCTGCCTCTCCCCTCCTCCCTCCTTCCCTCCCCCTCCTCCTCTGCCTCTCCCCCTCCCCCTCCTCCTCGCCTCTCCCCTCTCCTCTGCCTCTCCCCCTCCCCCTCCCCTCCTCTGCCTCTCCCCCCTCCCCCTCCTCCTCTGCCCTCCCCCTCCCCCTCCCTCCTCCTCTCCCCCTCCCCCTCCTCCCCCTTCCCTCCTCCCCTCCTCCCCCTCCCCTCCCTCCTCTGCCTCTCCCCTCCCCCTCCCCTCTGCCTCTCCCCCTCCCCTCCTCCTCTGCCTCTCTCCCCCTCCCCCTCCTCCTCTGCCCTCTCCCCCACCCCCTCCTCCTCTGCCTCTCCCCCTCTCCTCCCTCTGCCTCTCCCCCTCCCCTCCTCCCTGCCTCTCCCTCCCCCTCCCCCTCCTCCTCTGCCTCTCCCCCCTCCCCTCCTCCCTGCTCCCCCTCCCCCTCCTCCTCTCCTCCCCCTCTCCTCTCTGCTCTCCCCTCCCCTCCCTCCTCCTCTGCCTCCTCCCTCTCCTCCCCTCCCCCTCCTCCTCTGCCTCTTCCCCCTCCCCCTCCTCCTCTGCCTCTCCCCTCCCCTCCTCCTCCCTCTCCCCTCCTCCTCATGCCTCTCCCCCTCCCCCTCCCCCTCCTCTGCCTCCCCCTCCCCCTCCTCTCTGCCTCTCCCCTCCCCCTCCCCCTCCTCCCTCTGCCTCCCTCCCCCTCCTCCCCTCTCCCCTCCCCTCCTCCTCTGCCTCTCCCCCTCCCCTCCCCCTCCCTCCTCTCCTCCTCTGCTCTCCCCCTCCCCTCCTCCCTGCCTCTCCCCCCTCCCCCTCCTCCTCTGCCTCTCCCCTGCCCCCTCTCCTCTGCCTCTCCCTCCCCCTCCTCCTCTGCCTCTCCCCCCTCCCCCTCCTCCTCTGCCTCTCCCCCTCCCCCTCCCCCTCCTCTGCTCCCCCCATCCCCTCCTCTCCTCTCCCCCTCCCCTCCTCCCCTCTCCCCCTCCCCCTCCTCCTCTGCCTCTCCCCTCCCCCTCCTCCTCTGCCTCTCCCCCTCCTCCTCCCTCCTCCTCTGCCTCTCCCTCCCCCTCCCCTCCTCTGCCTCTCCCCCTCCCCCTCTCCTCTGCCTCTCCCTCCCCTCCTCCTCTGCTCTCCCCTCCCTCCTCCTCTCCTCTCCCCCCTCCCCTCCTCCTCTCCCCTCCCCTCCCCTCCTCTGCCTCTCCCCCTCCCCCTCCCCCTCCTCCTCCCCTGCCTCTCCCCTCCCTCCCCTCCTCCTCTGCCTCTCCCCTCCCTCCTCCTCTGCCTCTCCCCTCCCCCTCCTCCTCTGCCTCTCCCCCTCCCCCCTCCTCTGCCTCCCTCTCCTCCTGCCCTCCCTCCCCCTCCCCTCCTCCTCTGCCTCCCCCCTCCCCTCCCCCTCCCTCTCCCCTCCCTCCTCCTCGCCTCTCCCCCTCCCCCTCCTCCTCGCCTCTCCCCCTCCCCTCCCCCCCCCTCCTCTGCCTCTCCCCCTCCCCCTCCTCTCTGCCTCTCCCCCCCCCTCCTCCCCCTCTCCCCCTCCCCTCCTCCTCTGCCTCTCCCCCTCCCCTCCCCCTCCTCCTCTGCCTCTCCCCCTCTCCCCCTCCCCTCCCTGCCTCTCCCCTCCCCCTCCCCCTCCTCTGCCTCTCCCCCCCTCCTCCTCTCCCTCCTCCCCTCCCCTCCTCTGCCTCTCCCCCATCCCCCTACCTCCTCTGCTCTCCCCCTCCCCCTCCCCCTCCTCCTCTGCCTCTCCCCTCCCCCTCTCTTCCTCCCCCTCCCTCCTCTGCTCCCCCTCCCCCTCCCCCTCCTCCTCTGCCTCTCCCCCTCCCCCTCCTCCTCCCCTCCCTGCCTCTCCCTCCTCTGCCTCCCCCCTCCCCCTCCTCCTCCTCCTCTCCTCTCCCTCCCCCCTCCTCTCCCCTCCCTCCTCTCCCTCCCCTCCCCCTCCCCCTCCTCCTCTGCCTCTCCCCTCCCCCTCCCCCTTCCTCTGCTCTCCCTCCCCCCCCCCTCCTCTGCTCTCCCCCTCCCCCTCCCCCTCCTCCCTCTCCTCCCTCTCCCCCTCCCCCTCCTCCTCTGCCTCTCCCCTCCCCCTCCCCTCCCCCTCCTCCTCTGCCTCTCCCTCCTCCCCCTTCCTCCTCCTGCCTCTCCCCCTCCCCTCCTCCTCTGCCTCTCTCCCCTCCCCCCTCCTCCTCTGCCTCTCCCCCTCCCCCTCCTCCTCTGCCTCTCCCCCCCTCCCTCCTCCCTCTCCTCTCCCCCTCTCCCCTCCCCTCTGCCTCTCCCTCCCCTCCTCTGCCCTCCCCTCCCCCCTCCTCTCTGCCTCTCCCCTCCCCTCCTCCTCTGCCTCTCCCCTCTCTCCCTCTGCCTCTCCCCTCCCTCCTCCTCTGCCTCCCTCCTCCTCCTCCCTCCTCCCCTCCTCTCCCTCCCCCTCCTCCTCTCCTCTCCTCTCCCCCTCCCCTCCTCCTCTGCCTCTCCCCCCTCCCCCTCCTCCTCCCTCTCCCCCCCTCCCCCTCTCCCCTCCCCTCCCCTTCCCCCCTCTGCCTCTCCCCCTCCTCCTCCCTCCTCTGCCTTCCCCCTCCCCTTCCCCCCCTCTGCTCTCCCCCCTCCTCTGCCTCTCCCCCTCCCCCTCCTCCTCTGCCTCTCCCCCTCCTCCTCTGCCTCCCCCTCCTCCTCCTCTGCCTCTCCCCTCCTCCTCTGCCTCCTCCCCCTCCCCCTCCTCCTCTGCCTCTCCCCCTCCCCTCCTCTGCCTCTCCCCTCCTCCTCTGCCTCTCCCCCCTCCCCCTCGCTCTTCCCCCTCCTCTCCCTCCCCTCCTCCCCCCCTCCTCTGCCTCCTCCCCTCCTCCTCCCCCCTCCTCCCCCTTCCCCCTCCCCTTCTGCCCTCCCCTCCTCCTCCTCCTCCCTGCCTCCTCTGCCCTCCTCCTCCTCCCTCCTCCTCTCCCCCTCCTCTCTGCATCTCCATCTCCCCTCCCCTCCTCTGTCCTCTCCCCCTCCCTCTGCCTGTCCCCTCCCCTCCTCCTCTGCCTGTCCCCCTCCCCTCCTCCTGCTGCCTGCCCCCTCCCCTTCCTCCTCTCCCTGTCCCCCCCCTCCTCCTCTCCCCCTCCCCTCCTCCTCTGCCTGTCCCCCTCCCCTCCTCCTCTGCCCTGTCCCCCTCCTCCGCTCCTCCTCGCCTGTCCCCTCCCCTCCTCCTCTGCCTGTCCCCCTCCCCCTCCTCCTCTGCCCTGGTCCCCTCCCCCTCACTCCCTGCCTTCCCCTCCTCCTCTGCTGTCCCCCTCCCCTCCTCCTCTCCTGCCCCCCTCCCCTTCCTCCTCTGCCTGTCCCCTCCCCTCCTCCTCTGCCTGTCCCCTCCCCTTCTCCTCTGCTGTCCCCTCCCCTCCTCCCTCCGCCTCCCTTCTCTGCCTGTCCCCCTCCCCTCCTCCTCTGCCTGTCCCCCTCCCCTTCCTCCTCTGCCTGTCCCCCTCCCTCCTCCTCTGCCTGTCCCCTCCCCTCGCCCCTCCTCCTGCCTGTCCCCTCCCCTCCTCCTCTGCCTGTCCCCTCCCCCTCCTCCTCTGCCTGCCCCCCCTTCTCCTCGTCTGTCCCCCCCCCTTCCTCCTCTGCCTGTTCCCCCTTTCCTGCCTGTCCCTCCCCTTCCTCCTCTGCCTGTCCCCCTCCCCCTCCTCCTCTCCGTCCCCCTCCCTTCCTCCTCTGCCTGTCCCCCCCCCCCTTCCCTCCTCTGCCTGTCCCCCCTTCCTCCTCTACCTGTCCCCCTTCTCCTGCCTGTCCCCTCCCCTTCCTACTCTGCCTGTCCCCCCCCTCCTCCTCTCCCCCTCCCCTTCCTACCTGCCTCTCCCCTCCCCTCCTCCTCTGCCTCTCCCTCCCCTCCTCCCTCTGCCTCTCCCCTCGCCCCTCCCTCTTGCCTCTCCCCCCTCTGCTGTACCCCTCCCTCCATCCTCTGCCTGTCCCCCTCCCCCTCCCTCTGCTGTCCCTCCTCCTCCTCCTCGCCTGCCCCTCCCCTCCTCTTGCCTCTCCCTCGCCCCTCCTCTCTGCCTGTCCCCCCGCCCTGCCTCCTCTGCCTGTCCCCCTCCCCTCCTCCTCTGCCTGTCCCCCCCCCCCTCCCCTCTGCCTGTCCCTCCCCCTCCTCCTCTGCCTGTCCCCTCCCCCTCCTCCTCTGCCTGTCCCCCTCCCCCTCCTCCTCTGCTGTCCCTCTCCCCTCTCCTCCTCCTCCTCTGTGCCCCTCCCCTCCTCTGCCTTCCCCCTCCTCCTCCTCCTTCTGCCTGTCCCCTCCTCCTCCTCCTCTGCCTGTCCCCTCCCCCTCTCCTCTCCCCTCCCCTTCCTCTCTGCTGTCCCCTCCCCTCCTCTGCTCTCCCCCCCCCCTCCTCATGCCTCCCTCCCTCCTCCTCTGCCTGTCCCCCTCCTCCCCTCCCTGCCTGTCCCCCTCCCTCTCCTCTGCCTGTCCCCCCTCCCCCTCCTCCTCTGCTGTCCGCCCTCCCCTCCTCTGCTGTCCCCTCCCCCTCCTCCTCTGCCTGTCCCCCCCCCTCCTCCTCTGCTGTCCCCTCCACCTCCTCCTCCCCCCTCCCCACTCCTGCCTCTGCCTGTCCCCCTCCCCCTCCTCCTCTGCCTGTCCCCCTCCCCCTCCTCTGCCTGTCCCCCTCCCCTCCCCTCTGCCTCTCCCCCTCCCCTCCTCCCTGCCTGTCCCTCCCCCTCCCCTCTGCCTGTCCCCCTCCCCCTCTCCTCTGCCTGTCCCCTCCCCCTCCACCTCTGCCTGTCCCCCTCCCCTCCACCTCTGCCTGTCCCCCTCCCCCTCGCACCTCTGCCTGTCCCCCTCCCTCCCCTCCACCTCTGCCTGTCCCCCTCCCCTCCCCTCCACCTCTGCCTGTCCCCCCCCACTCCCCTCCACTCTCCTCTCCCCTCCCCCTCCCTCTCCCTGTCCCCCTCCCCCTCCACCTCTGCCTGTCCCCTCCCTCCCCCTCCACCTCTGCTGGTCCCCTCACCCCCATCCACCTCTGCCTGTCCCCTCCCCCTCCCGCTTCCACCTCTGCCTGTCCCCTCCCCCCCGCCCACCTCTGCCTGTCCCCCTCCTCCTCCTCCACACTCTGACTGTTCCCCGCCTCCCCCTACGCACCTCGGGGCCTGTCCCCCTCACCTCAACACCTCTGCCTTCTTCCCCCTCTGCCTCTCCCCCTCCCCCTCCTCCATCATGCCTGTCCCCCTACTCCCCACTCCCCCTCCTCTGCCTGTCCCCCTCCCCCTCTCCCTCACCCCTCCTCTCCTGTCCCCCCCCCCTCCCCCTCACACCTCATATGCCTGTCCCCTCCCCTCCCCCCTCCACCTCTGACTGTCCCCCCTACCCCCCTCCCTCCACCTCACTGCCTGTCCCCTGCCCACTCCACCTCCACCATCTGGCACATGTCCCCCATCCCCCTCCCCCTCCACCCTCTGCCTGTCCCCCTCCCCCTCCCCCTCACACCTCTGGCCTGTCCCCTCCCCTCCACCTCTGCCTCTCCCCCTCACCGCCTCCCTCCTCTGCCTGTCCCCATCCCCTCCTCCTCTGCCTGTCCCTCTTCCCGCATCCTCCTCTAGATCCCCCTCCCCCTCCTCCTTCGCCTGTCCCACCTCCCCCTCCTCCTTCTGTGGTCCCCCTCCCCTCACTCCTACCTGCCTGTCCCCCCTCCCCCTCCTCCCTCTGGCTGTCCCCCTCCACCTCCTCCTCTGCCTAGTCCCCTCCCCTCCTCACTCTGCCTGTCCCCCTCCGCCCTCCTCCTCTGCCTGTCCCCTCCCCCTCCTCCTCTGCCTGTCCCCTCCTCCTCCTCTGCCTCTCCCCCCTCCTCCTCTGGCTCTCCCACCTCTCCCTCCTCCTCTGGCTTCTCCCTCCCCCTCCTCCTCTGGCTCTCCCCCTCCCCTCCTCCTCGGCTCTCCCCCTCCCCCCTCCTCTGGCTCTCCCCTCCTCTCTCCTCCTCTGCCTCTCCCCCTCCCCCTCCTCCTCTGCCTCTCCCCTCTCCCCTCCTCCTCTTGCCTCTCCCCTCCCCTCGCTCCTCTTTGCCTCCTCCCCTCCACCCTCCTCGCTCTGCCTCTCCCCCTCCCCTCCTCCTCTGCCTCTCCCCTCCCTCCTCCCTCTGCCTCTCCCCTCCGCCCCTCCTCCTCTGCCTCTCCCCCTCTCCTCTGGCCTCTCCCCTCCCCTCCTCCTCTGCCTCTCCCCCTCCCCCTCCCCCTCCTCTGCCTCTCCCCCCCCCTCCTCCTCTGCCTCTCCCGCCTCCCCCTCCCTCCTCTGCCTCTCCCCCTCCCCCTCCTCCTCTGGACTCTCCCCCTCCCCCTCTCTCCTCTCCCCTCCCCCTCCCCCTCCTCCTCGGCTCTCCCCCTCCCCCTCCTCCTCTGCCTCCCCCCTCCCCTCCCCCTCCTCCTCTGCCTTCTCCCCCTCCCTTCCTCCCCTCTGCCTCTCCCACTGCCCCTCCCCCTCCCTCCTCTGGCCTCTCTCCCCCTCCTCTCCTCTCTCCTCCCTCCTCCTCTGGCCCTCCCCCTGCCTCCTCCTCCTCCTCTGCCTCTCCCCCTCCTCCTCCTCTGCCTCCTCCCACCTCACTCCTCCCTCCTCCTCTCCTCTGCCTCTCCTCCCTCCCCTCCTCTCTGCCTTTCCCCTCCTCCCCTCTGCCTCTCCCCTCCCCCTCCTCCTCTGCCTCTCCCCCCCCTCCTCCTCTGCCTCTCCCCTATCCCCCTCTCCCCCTCCTCTGCCTCCTCTCCTCCCCCCTCCCCTCCTCCTCTGCCTCTCCCCTCCTCCCCCTCACCCCTCCTCCTCTGCCTCTCCCCCTTCCTCCTCCTCCTCTGCCCCTCCCTTCCCCTCTCTGCCTCCTCCCCTCCTCCTCCTGCCTCTCCCCCTCCCCTCCTCTGCCTCTCCCCTCCCCTCCTCCCTGCCTCTCCCCCTCCCTCCCTCCCCTCCTCCTTCTACCCCTCCCCTTCCCAACCTCCTCCTCCTACCACCTCCCTCCCCTCACTCTAACCCTCCCCTCTGCCTCTACCCCTCCCCCTCTGCCATCTACCCCCGCCCCCTCCCCCTCTTGCAATCTACCCCTCCTCCCCCACCCCCTCTCCTCTACCCTCCCGCCCCCTCCCCCTCTGCTCTACCCTCCCCCTCCCCCTCCGCCCTCCCCCTCCCCTCTGCGTCTACCCCTCCCCCCTCCCTAACCTACCCCCTCTGCGTCTACCCCTCCACCCCTCTGCGTACTACACCCCTCCACCTCCCCCTCCTCCCTCTGCGGTCTACCCCCTCCCCCTCCCCTCCTCCTCTGCGTCTTAACCCCTCCCCTCCCCCTCCCCCTCGTGCGTCTACCCCTCCCCCTTCCGCGTCTACCACCTACCCCCCTCCGCGTACTACCCTCCCCTCGCGCGTCTACCCTCCCCCTCCGCGTCCCTACCCTCCCCCCTCCCCTCCCCCTCCCCCTCTTGCGTCTATCCACCCCCCCCCTCTGCGTCTAACCCCTCCCCCTCCCCTCCTCCTCTGCGTCTACCCCTCCCCTCCCCCTCCTCCTCTGCGTCTACCCCTCACGCCCTCCCTCCTCGTGCGTCTATCCCCTCCCCTCCCCTTCCTCCTGCGTCTACTCTCCCTTCCCCCTTCCCCTCCCCCTCTGCGTCTACCCCTCCCCTCCGCGTCTACCCCCCCCCGGCGGTCTACCCCTCCCACCTCCGCGTCTAACCCCTCCCCTCCTCCTCTGCCTCTACCCCCCCTCCTCCTCGCCTCTACCTCCTCCCTTCCTCTCTCTCTGCCCTCACCCCCCCTCTCCTCTGCCTCTGCCCTCCCCTCCTCTGCCTCTACCCTCCCTCCTCCCTGTGTCCTACCCTCCCCTCCCTCCTCTCGTCTACCCCTCCCCCCTCCTCCCTGCCCCCGGGGGGGTCCTTAAACCCCTCCCCCTCCTCTCTGCGTCTACCCCTCCCCCTCATCCTCTTGCGTCTACCCCTCCCCCTCCTCCTCTGCGTCTACCCTACCCCTTCCTCTGCGTCTAACCCCTCCGCCCTCCTCCTTGCGTCTCCTCCCCCTCTCTGCGTCTACCCTCCCCTCACCCTCTGCGTCTACCCTCCCCCCTCCTCCTCTGCTTTCTACCCTCCCCCTCCTGCGTCTACCCCCCCCTCTCCTCTGCGTCTACCCCTCCCCCTCCTCCTCCTGCGTCTACCCCTCCCCCTCCTCCTCTGCCTCTACCCCTCCCCTCCTCCTCTGCCTCTACCCCTCCCCTCCTTCCTCTGTGTTCTACCCTCCCCCTCCTCCTCTGCGTCTACCCCCCCCCTCCTCCTCTGCGTCTACCCTCCCCCTCCTCCTCTGTGTCTACCCCTCCCCTCTCCTACCCTACCCCTCCTCTCCTTGCGTCTACCCCTCCCCTCCTCCTCTGCGTCTACCCCTCCCGCTCCTCCTCTGCGGTCTACCCCCTCCCCTCCTCCTCTCGCGTCTACCCTCCCCCTCCTCCCTCTGCGTCTACCGCCTCCCCCTTCCTCCTCTGCCCTCTACCCCCTCCCCTCCTCCTCTGCGTCTACCCCCCCTCTCCTCCTCTGCGTCTACCCCTCCCCTCCTCCTCGCGTATACCCTTCCCCTCCTCACTATTGCGTACTACACCCTCCCCCATTCCTCACTCTGCGTCACTACCACCTCCCGCTCACTCCTCTGCGGTACTACACCCTCCCCCTCCTCGCTGCTGGCGTCACCACCTCCCCCTCATCTCTGCGTCTTTCCCTCACCATCAACTCCATCTGACGGTCTACCCCTCCCCCTCCTCCTCTGTGTCACCCCTCCCCCTCCTCCCTCTGCGTCCTACCCCTCCCCCTCCTCCTCTGCGTCTACCCCTCCCCCTCCCTCCTCTGCGTCTACCCTCCCCTCCTCCTCTGCGTCTACCCTCCTCCCTCCTCCTCTACCCTCCCCTCCCCTCTGTCCCTCTACCCCTCCCCCTCCTCCTCTGCCTCTACCCCTCCCCCTCCTCCTCTGCCTCTACCCTTCCCCTCCTCCTCTGGCCTCTACCCCTCACCCTCCTCCTCTGCCTCTAACCCTCCCTCCCCCTCCTCTGCGTCTAACCACTCCCCTCCTCCTCTGGCCTCTACACTCCCGCCTCCTCCTCTGGCCTCTACCCATGCCCCCTCCTCCCTGCCTCTCCCCCTCCCCCTCCTACTCTGCCTCTACCCCTCCCCTCCCCCTCCCTCCCCCTCCTATTCTGCCTCTCCTCTCCCCCTCCCCACTCCTACTCCTGGCAATCATACTCTCCCCTCCCCCTCACTACTACTGCCTCTACCTCTCCCCTCCCCACCAATTCTCCTCTACCTCTCCCCTCCCCTCACTACTACTGGCTCTAACCACTCCCCCTCCCCCTCTATTACTGCCCTCTACCTCTCCCATCACCCTACCTCCTCTCTCTCACCACCATCCCCCTCCTACTCCTTGTCTCCCTCTACCTTCTCCCCTCCTCCTCTGCCTCTACCTCTCCACCTCCTCTGCCTCTCACCCTCCCCCTTCCCCCTCCTCTACCATGTCCCCATCCCCTCACCCTCCTACCCTCTACCTCTCACCCCCTCCCCCTCACACTAACTCTGCCTCTAACCTCTCCCCTCCCCTCAACTACTACTGCCCT
The DNA here is from genome assembly GCF_003789085.1 of Penaeus vannamei. Lineage (NCBI taxonomy): Eukaryota > Metazoa > Arthropoda > Malacostraca > Decapoda > Penaeidae > Penaeus > Penaeus vannamei. The sequence continues at coordinate 288,931 of NW_020869484.1, forward strand.
CTACCTCTCCCCCTCCCCTCCTACTCTGCCTCTACCTCTCCCTCCCCCTACTCTGCCTCTACCTCTCTCCCCCTCCCCTCCTAACTCTGCCTCTACCTCCCCCCCCCTCCTCTCTGCCTCTACCTCCCCCTCCCCCTCCTCTACCCTCCCTCTGCCTCTCCCCTCCCCCTCCTCCTCTGCCTCTACCCCTCCCCCTCCCCTCTGCCTCTACCCCTCCCCCTCTGCCTCTCCTCCCCCTCGGCCTCTCCCCTCCGCCTCGCCTCCCAGCCTCCCCCTCCCTCCCCCTCTGTCTACCCCTCCCCCTACCCTCTGCTCTACCCCTCCCCCTCTGCCTCTACCCCTCCCCCTACTCTGCCCTCTCCCTCCCCTCCCCTCTGCCTCTACCCCTCCCCCTCTGCCTTACCCCTCCCCCTCCCCCTCTGCCTCTACCCCTCCCTCCTCTGCCTCTACCCCTCCCCTCCCTCTGCCCTCCCCCTCCCTCTCCGCCTCCCCTCCCCTCCTCACCTCCTACCGCCTCCCCCTCCCCCCCTCAGCCTCTATCCCCTCCCTCCCTCCTCCCCTCTACCCCTCCCCCTCCCCCTCCTCAGCCTCTACCCCTCCCGCCTCCCCCTCCCTCTACCCCTCCCCTCCCCCTCCTCAGCCCTCTACCCCTCCCCCTCCCCCTCCTCAGCCTCTACCCCTCCCCCTCCCCCTCCTCAGCCTCTACCCCTCCCCCTCCCCCCTCCTCCTCCTCGGCCTCTACCCCTCCCCCTCCTTCAGGCCTGCCCCTCCCCCTCCTCCTCAGCCTCTACCTCGCCCCTCCTCCTCACGCTCTACCCCTCCCTCCTCCTCAGCCTCTACCCTCCCCCTCCTCCTCAGCGCTCTACCCCTCCCCTCTCCTCAGCCTTCCCCTCCCCCTCCTCCTCTTCTACCTCTCCCCCCGCCTCTTGCTCCCCCCTCCTCCTCTCCCTCCTCCCCTCTCCTCTTCTGCCTCTCCCCCTCCCCCTCGCTCTGCCTCCCACTTTCCTCCCTCTCCCCCTCCCCTCCCCTCCTCTGCCTCTCTCCCCTCACCTCCTCCCTCTCTCCTCCTCCCCCTCCTCACTCCTCTCCTCTCCCCCTCCTCTCCTCCCCTCCTCTGCCCTCTCCCTCTCACCCCTCCCTCCTCCTCTGCTCTCCCTCCCCTCCTCCTCCTCTGCTCTCCCCTCCTCCTCTGCCTCCTCCCCTCCCCCTCCTCCTCCTCCTCCTCTCCCCCCTCCCCCCCTCCTCTCCTCCTCCTCCTGCCTCTCCCCCTCCCCCTCTGCTCTCCCCCTCCCCCCCTCTGCCTCTCCCCTCCCCTCTGCCTCTACCCCTCCCCCTCCCCCTCTGGCCTCTACCCCTCCCCCTCCCCCTCTGCCTCTACCCCCCTCCGCCTCTCCCGCCCTCCCTCTACGCCTTCACCTCCTCCTCACCTCTACCCTCCCCCTCCTGCCTCAGCCTCTCCCCCTCCCGCCTCCCTCCTCTTCTGCCTCTCCCTCCTCCTCTTCTGCCTTCTCCCCCTTCATCTCTTCTGCATCTCCCCCTTCCCCCTCCTCCCTTTCTGTCCTCTCCACTCCTCCTCTTCTGCTCTCCCCTCCTCCTCTTTCTGCCTCTCCCCTCCCCTCTCCTGCCTCTCCCTTCCTCCTTTTCTGCCTCTCCCCTCCC
>NW_020869484.1:305589-313089 GCF_003789085.1 Penaeus vannamei
CTGATTTGCTTAATCAGGACTTGCTGAATGGTATAATGGACTTCCCACAATAAACAGTATATCATGGTTATAGAGAAATGCACTGTTAATATTGATACGTATATGATAGTTCTGAATAATTCATGTCACTGCACAATTACATAATACAACGAAAATACACTAAAACAGATGCGATATAATAAACATGTTACAGCTTTAGTCGTATTGATTTATTACCTTTTGCATTTGCCTTTGTATTTTACTGCAAGATATAGGCGTACTGGTTGTAGTAAAACTCGTAAAAGGTCAACACGAGTTCTTCCCTCATGTTCTCAATCCTCCTCGTCGTCCATCGTACCCATATATTACTTCCAGGATGGCTGATTTTTGAGAATGAATGCAAGATATAACGCAGGATAATCTACGACCAACTACATATATGAGGAATTGAAGTCTCGCAAGATTGCTACGTATTTATCATGACCTTTGCCAATCCTGAGACGCTTCAAGAGCTCGTGGAGCCTTTTCTTCAGGTAGCTAAAGAGTTTTGCGTCACTGACAGTCGTCATCTAGGCGGCAGGAATCTAGTTCATCTCTCATTCAAAAAAGTTTGCAGTGCAGTTGCAAGTGGATTTTCAACTGACAAATAAATATGAAAGCTGGGTTGGAAAACCCTTAGAGTTTTATGTTTTTTTCTTTTTTTTGATTTTTCTATATGTAAACATTTCTTTTTGGGTTGTATGATCAGCTGCTGCTGATTGGTGGATATTTTTTTTTTGCAATTTAATATATGCTAATAATCCTAACATGCCAAATATTCAAAATGGTTTTGAGCCTTTTAAGATTGCCAGTTTGCGGTGATAACTATCCACCTGGAAATAGTGCGGAACATAGTGAAATAAACAACAAGTAGAGATGTACAAGACATCACCAATAGTGCTATAAATTCTGATACATAATTTTCTAATATTTTCCAGAAATACGCTACTCTGGTATTTATTATAAAATGTCAGTGAAACGAGGAGGATGTAAACGTAGAGTTATGTACAGTAGTTTCCGTTTTGCCACGGCGACGTTACGTGCTCGATGGTTTATCCAACTACGAACCTTTGTATTCTTTACTTCATTGATAACCGTGAGAGAGAGAGAGAGAGAGAGAGAGAGAGAAGAGAGAGAGAGAGAGAGAGAGAGAGAGAGAGAGAGAGAGAGAGAGAGAAGAGAGAGAGAGAGAGAGAGAGAGAGAGAGAGAGCAGAGAGACCAAGCGTATATAGACATGCGTTCATATATAGAGCACATATATATACACTGTAGTCACCTGTGTCTGTAGACCCATATCCTATCTTAGCCATGCTGCTTCGCTCGTTGGCTGCGCCGCGTCAGCACAGCAGATCGTCTCCTCTTGCTTCATCTTCTCCTCACGTTTCTATTTTCTTAATATTCCTTTTATTCGATGTTAATGTATTCTTCCTTATTAAAGAGAGACAGAATCTTCATCCTGCACACACACACACACACAGCACCACCACACACACACACACACACACACACACACACACACACACACACCACACACACACACACACACACACACACACACACACACACACACACCACACACACACACACACACACACACACAACACACACACACACACACACACACACACAGAGTGAGTGAGTGAGTGAGTGAGTTGAGAGAGAGAGAGAGAGAGAGAGAGAGAGAGAGAGAGAGAGAGAGAGAGAGAGAGAGAGAGAGAGAGAGAGAGAGAGAGAGAGAGAGAGAGAGAGAGAGAGAGAGAGAGAGAGAGAGTGAGAGAGAACAGACAGGCAGAGACAGACAGACAGAATGGGACATAATTCATTCCATTACAGAAGATGCATACCCTTCTGAGGCTTTAAACAAAGTGACATAATTCAACTCGAAACTATGCTCTAAGCTGCAGCCTGCAGTAGAGCTAACATAATCCTGTCATCCAACCCATACTTAGAGATAGTAGGCAGATCAGCTCTGCTGAAAGATGAATGTAATGGATAAGTACTGGTGAAGAAGTGTCTGCTTTTATAGTGACTGACACTTGAGCTCCAGGTACAGATTGTGTTGCAGAATGAAGACAAACGAGAAGCTGATGAAACACAGAGGAGAGTGGAGGAACTGCACATGTTTGAGACAAGTTCTTATACATGATCACTGATACATGATCACCACTGATCTGGTATCAGATATAAGATACCATTAGAGACATATTAAGACATGATTCTTCAGTGTGACTTCATATGTAAGCTAGTAACTGACATGAAATCAGCATAATGTAGCAAAAACCATTATGGCAGAGTAGCAAGCAAAGTGAACAAAATTAATAATTAAGCTGACAGTGGAAGAAAAATCAAGGCAGATGACTTATCAGCTGTTAAAGCTTGTGGGAAGGCATGCACTTAAGAAGATTACATGAGGAAGTTGCTGTAAAAGGGCCTGGTGAGGACTCAAGCACAATGTATGCAGAGCTTGTATACATCTTGCACATGAAGCTGGGAAGCTGAACTCGATGAATTTATGAAGAAACAGACTAATACAGGTAATTAACTAATGTGTCATATGCATGCATGAAAGCCGAGAACTGGGACTAGTGGAGTTATAAATGTAAGACTCAGAATTATGAGATAAGTGTGAATGTATTTGCAAAATTCTTAAAAACTGGAGACTGAAATGAAAGACAAAAAAAATAGGGTCACAAAGAAATCAAGCATAACAACTTCATGAAGTTTTGATATAAAAGTCTGGCTATTGTTGAATAGACTATATCATATATATATATATATTATATATATATATATATTATATATATATATATATATATATATATATATATATATATATATCATATTTACTGCTCAACATATTTTAATAATATTGTCATGTGGCTGAAAATATTTTACTCATGATAAAAAGAAGGAAAGATATTCCATACTGGCCTAACAGCATTAATCACCAAAATGAGAAAAAAAATGGTAACCAGAATATCCTTATAAAAGGGTTTTGGTAACTGTACACTTTAAGCAAAGAATCATTTTTTATAAACAGTCCCCTTTAAAATAGTTACAAGGGTTATCAAACAATCTACAAAATATTTCACCTTAGACAGCAGTATGAAGATGTAGTGTACCAGGGGCCATTGGGGTTGCTGAGGGGTCTTCATCATGCCCATGATTAAAATCAGGTTATGTAAACAATTCGCGATAAGGGAAATTAGCCAGTGAGATTAAGTGATTAATAATAATTACTATGCTGGGGTATATTCATATTCAATCCATCACAATTACAAAACATCTCTTGGGATTTGAGGGCCCCCCCAAGACATAGTATGCTTCACCTTAGGAAATGTGAAATTATATCCCTTTTCTGTATCATATCCTCCAGTTAATACTGAGCAGAGCATGCGCATATCATTTACTAATCCCACCCAGGTTAACTCAGTGGCACTGGATATAATTGGGGTGCACTTTCTGTTGCAATAAGGATAATACCAATGTCATTTGAATATGATGAGAAGTCACCATTTAGATGTTTTTCCACACTTGTTCAAGTCTGAACAATCTGACAAAGCACTGTATATTAAGGCTGAATTTAATTTTTCAAGGGTTTTTGCTGGAGAACCAGCACTGTTAGAGCCATTAAAACTCTATGCATATACAGTGCACAGAAGAGAGAACAACCTTTACCATCATGGCACAGATAGATGCCACCTGTCATTTGTGACCAACCTGATCATGGTACATATAGATGCCATCACTGGGTCAAAGTTTGATTATTTCCATTCCAGTTTCTTCTAAGCAAGCAAACAAGCAAGCATGCATGCCCTGCCTCCCTCCCTATCCCTCTTTCACTCTCACTCTTACTCTCACACTCACATACACACACATACTCTCATATTCATGCAACACAGAAAATAAGATCAAATGAAATTAATAATAAAAAAAATAAAGTAAAGCTTACATATATATGCATATATAAATTCTTAGGCATAGATATAGTTTTCCTATAATCTTCTAGATATTATTAACAGAGGCTCCTTGAGATATGAAAAAGCAGGAATCCCTCTAAGATGGAAGGGTTGGGGATTGCTTGTTCACGCAACTCAACAAAGAAAACAAAAATCGGACTCATTCATCTTTATGAAGGTTTATTGAATCAATCTCTATCACAATATAAAAGATTCCTGAGTTCCTAATATTAGACTCACTCTGGATGAAGCTGTACAAGGTCATTTCGTAACAACTGTTCAAAGCTCTCGGTATAGATTTGATTTACATCACCGACCCTTTGGACTCATATAACTCTGAATTTAGGAAGGGACTACAAAGTCCAAATATGCTTCATATATACAAATGTCTAATCATCTATATAGAGATTTCCATATAATAATCCTTTGGAAAATACAATAACATGATGTTTCACAAAAAAGGAAAATTAAATCTTCTTGATATCAATATAAAACTTAGGTTTACAAATTTACATGTTAATTAAACAATATAATTACAAAGAAATAAATTGTACAAAATAAATGATATTTTATTCAAATTGTGCTTGTCAGTACTAACTGTGCTTCATATAATAACTTTTCAAAACAAACACACACAACACACACACACAACACACACCACACACACACACACACACACACACACACACAAACACACACACACACACACACAAACCCACACACACGCACACACACACACACACACACACACACACACACACACACACACAACACACACACACACACACACACACACACACACACACACACACACACACACACACACACAAAATTATAATAATAATAAAATTAATAATAATATAAAATAAATAATAATAATAAATAAATAATAATAATTTAAAATAATAATAATATTTAAAACAATAATAATAATAATAATAATAATAATAATAATAATAATAATAATAATAATAATAATAATAATATAATATAATAATAATAATAATAATAATAATAATAATAATATAATAATAATAATAATAATAATAATAATATAATAATAATAATAATAATAATAATAAATAATAATAATAAATAAATAATAAATAAATAAAATAAAATAAATGCAGCTATTTCAACTTTTTTTCTTTTTAAACAAAATACTTCTATTTTATCATAGAATACATTAAACTCATGTACCATTCACTCACTCACACACACAAACACACACACTCACTTACTTATATACACAATTTACAGAAAATAAGAAAAATAAACATTTTATATTGTATACTGAAAACTTCCATCTTTTTTATAACAATATGAAATTAATCAAAGCAACTTCAAATATATTCCAAGTACAATAACTTATGCACTTTCCACATAAGTACTTGGGTATCACTAAAAGGGTTATTTGCAGAAAGAATGTTGACCAAAAGCAGCCTTAGGACTCCCCAATAAATTCATCAGTTGGCGATACAGGTGATAACTGAGGAAGGTGAGAGTCCCAGAAATCTCGCAGCCGACCATGATGATTTGTACAAAATTGCCTAAAGTCATGTAGCATCTTCTCTCCTAATATTTCATCACCTGAGACAGCAGACTTCCACCGTCTTGTGAGCATATAGTTGAAGGACCACAAAAATCCAGGCTGAAATAAATAGTTATCATTAGTATCAGATTTATTTAGATCTACAAGGTCTGCATAATATGATGAAATCTGTAATTAAACCATGAAACAATAAACTGAGGAATGTAAACATAAGATGTATAATCACAAGTATATAATACAGACTGGCAAAAAGAAACAAAGAAAAAACAAAATGTAAATAAAAATATTTTTTTTATAAAGTGTATAAATGAAATAAAACAGTATATGTTTAGTAGTAAAGAAGGTATTCAAAGAAAAAGTAAAATGAGTAAAAAGACAGAAAAGTTGATGAAAATGTTTAGTAAAACGATGTGGAAAAAATGAAAATGAAATCTATATTACAGATGAAAAGAGTAGGATGATAAAGAAAGAAAAAAAGTTATACTATGCTACCCATCTCTCTATCCAAAATTCTAAAACTCAATTATCCTTCAATAAAGCCATTGTACATCTCTTAACGATGTCTGACATAAACTGAAAGTTGACTGTGATGACTAGATCAGTGTTTCATCACTGAATATGAAGTTCCAATAAATATTATCCCAAAGCATTCAAATACAGAGAATGACTGTACAAATTGTAATCATAAATGTATGCTGTACTTGCTTGCCCATAACACACACCTACCTAATTGATGCATTTACCTACCTAGAGAATATTTCATGAAAACTATAATTAAGTATATTTTTCTACATGTCTTTAAAAATCTACTAGGATTGGCTACTTCTTGTACTACTACTAGTTCGTAAGTTACATTTCCAAACAATTATTATTCTTTTGCCAAATAAACATGTGTATCATACAATATTATGTAATGCACAACATTACACAAGCCTTTGTTTGATCTTGTGTATGGTCATCACTTTATCTTTTTTTTTCAGATGAATTGTATCCCTTATATTTTCAATAACTAATCTGTAAGTTTGAATTTTTTTGTTTGATAGATATTACACTGTACTAATAAATATTTGTATTGGTTGGCCTACATTACTTCACGCAAACCTATTAGCAAAATGTATTAAATCTTTTGCATTTGACCCATGTATAATTGAGAGCAGAGATTTTCTTATTCTCAAAAGTGCATTTTGTGGACCTGCAAAATCAGTAATAAATGAGAATGGAGCTTTAACAAAGTCACATATTTAGCACAAAACTTATTTGGATGTGAAAGGAGAGGAATATGTTCTTGAAAGGAAGAAGTCTTTTATATGATGAATTAATGTCATAAATGGTAATCTGAAATGTAAGCAATTTTGAATGCTATTATTTTCATATCACAGAAAAATAACCCTATCTTCAAAAAGAAATAACAGATGCATATATGAAATCTAATCATAATCATACTGTTTACCAAGAACATGCCTCAAGCCATTCACAGCCTCAACACAGTGTTGAGAATTATATTACATATTTTCTCCAGGAACAAACTTTCTGTTATTGCAGTTCTGCTCTATGTAAGACACTATTTAACAATTATCTGCATGATCCCACTTACAAAACCACTTTCATCTGAATGCATGACCATAATGTTATAAAAACAGAGATGATGCAGTGTGAAATATACGACAATGATGCATTCTATTCTGTACTGATTACTTATGAAAAGACCCAGCAAAAATTATCAATCTTGGGCATAATCCCCTGCAAACAGTGGCCATTCCACACATAATGATTTGAGGTGGAAACATAAAAATCATCATGACAACTATAAAGGTTACCTGGCATCAAGGGGTTAATGAGTTGGGCATACTTCCCTATTACAGGTGTTCAGTGAGTTATTCCTTCAAGAAACTGTTGTTTACAATTCATTTGTTTCATAGAAAATAGATTAAAAAAAATTCAAATGGTGCTGTGCAGCCTCCTGATGATGT
>NW_020869484.1:320589-323089 GCF_003789085.1 Penaeus vannamei
AAGCATATATGTGCACATTTAGAAGAAGCTTGGCTCAGCTATAATCAGACATGAAAAATATGAAATTTTAGGGGTATCTCAAGGAAAAATGTTAAATCAAAATGTATAATTAAAATTCATATGATCTATACAGTATCTTGAATGACACTTTTCATAAATCATGTATTTAACTGTAAACTACAGACAAGTTTTTACATGTTTCTAAACATAATCACAAAACATTATATACATGCCAGTGATATGCACGGTCGAATGTTTGCAGCTAATGGCATGAGCTTATATGCAATTTGACTTTGCTCTTTACAGATTCTTGGAGTTTGCACACACCATCAGTTTCTTCTATTATATTTGCTATTAGATAATAAGTGCAGCTTGATTCACCTCATCAAGTTGCCTGCTTATGCATAACAACTCTGTATTTGCCTCATCACATGTTACATTACATGCAAGGAGATATTCAAAACTGATGTTTTACACCTTATTGTTCATAAAGTGAATATCATGGCAAATTATAAGATATATATATCCCAAAAGTAACTAACATCAAAATCAAATATCATATGGTCGAAAAATTGACCATACGTCTTTTAGAGGCAGATTCGCTCAATCCCTTTTTTACCAAGGGTCCCATGCATATCAAGGACAGCAAAATTTAATCCTTGATTGGTTTGTGTATGTGACTATAGCTGAAAATAGTTCAAATGTACTTGAGTAAAATCAACTGAAGTAGATAATCTAGTTAAAAAAACACAGAGGCAGACACATGGCTAGATATTGGAGGGTGGGGGTGGGGACAGTACCCACAATTTTTTTTGTGATAATTTCTTTCAAACCTTTGAAAATGTGGACAATTTTCCTATCAACCATATCTCTAAATTTCTGTCCCAAGCAACCCTTATCATTTTCATTGCAAACCTTCAGTTAAGACTATGTTGTCCCCAATATCTCCCAAGTGTTGACCACTGAAAGAAGGGCACAAAGTGACATGTGGCATTCAAAAGAGCTATCAATTGAGGTAGGTACAGTATCTTATAAAATCAAATTGTAAATGGTATCAGGGTTAGAATACAAATAACTACTTGAAATCTAATTAATACATTAGTAAATAAAGAATATAAACATTAAATCAAGCAACAAATCTACCAAGCAATGAATCTGCCAAATCATCAAACAGCTTCAAGATAAACTGCATCAAGTGTTACACAGGACTATAACAAATAACACAACTGATATTTCAAGCTGTCAATCTGAATACTATAAAGCCTAACAAGGTTTGGCCTCACCTGGGGAAAGGTGCTCGGGGTGACGGGAGTAGTTGATGTTCTTCCCCTTGAGACCTCCGGAGGGTAAGGAAGGTGTGAATGAACTCCTGTGCCCGGTGAGTGAATCATAATAAACATGTTCCCTGTCACATGCACGTACTGGTTTTGTTCTGAACTGTGAGCTTCTGTTACATAGGGAACAAAGCCAAACCTCTCCAGTATTGCCTCCTGTAATAATGGAGAATTTTTTTTTTTTTTATTTATCATATAAATGAATATGTGTACGTGTATGTATATGAATATATATGTGTATGTATATATATATGTATATGTACACACACACACACACACACACAAATATATATGCATGTGAGTATGAGTGTGTGTGCATGTGCATGTGTATACAAATATATAATTACATCTGCATTCCAGCTTTAACTGTCCTCTTCCCAGTGTGTATCTGAACCTTTCCAGGTTTTTCTTGACCAGCAAAATGTTATCCCTAAACATCACGGAGTCCACAATGTAAACAAGAGATGACTAGACATGATCCTAGATAAAACACAAACCAACTTTAATCCAACCATCATCCATGCCCCACACCTACTGCCATCACAGTCTTTACACATAACTGGTGATGACTTATGTTGAACAAGTTGTATATAAAACAACTATGGCAAGACTTGAGAAATACAATTATGTTGAAATCTTCTTTGCTTGACTACATTTTTAAGGCATATTATACAAGTGAGAGAGTGGCTTATTTACTGTATGTGCTATGGCTGTTATGGATGTATATACATGAGTAATCAGTCTGCAGCTTACCAGAGTGGTGTTAATACTGTTAGCTAATTGTATCAACAACTACTGTCCTTTATGAAAGGGCCAAGGCCTCATTTGAAAACAGAGAGCACAAGCCTCTATTATCAAATGAGACTGGGATCTACTACAATGGAAGATGGTAGAAGTCAGGCAACTAACAAATATCAACTTCATCTGGGAGTTACAATCTATCTAGACTCATTATCTGTTTAATTACTAATGTGATTTGTTGTACAACTACAAGCTATTCTGTAACTTTATAAAAAAAAAAAAACTCTGAAGAAGCAATAAAGCTAAAAGGTATCATGCATAATTCAATTCTGCTCTCCATTTGCCTTTACCATCTCATGAAAACATATCTTGCATTGCTCACATATATTGCTTTGACACTCCTGAATACCTCATACAATAAACTG
>NW_020869484.1:328089-332185 GCF_003789085.1 Penaeus vannamei
CACCTATCTATACGATCTAACCTATTTATCTTTCTATCTATCTATCTGCTGGTGTGTGTATGTGCATGTGTGCGCGCTGATTGTGTAGTGTGTGCGTGCGGTGCGATGCTGTGTGTGTGTGTGTGCGTGCGGTGTGCCGTGCGTGCGTGTGTTGTGTGTGTTGTGTGTGGGTCGTGTTGTGTAGTGTGTGGTGGGTGTGAAGAGATTGTGTGTGTGTGGTGTTGTGTGTGTGGGTGTGTGTTGTGTGTGCGCATATGCTTATGGTATGCGTTAATTGTATATGTGTTATACGGTCTTGTATGTAAACTCGATTTAGGTATAAGCTAGGCGGCGGTCAGCAAGAAAAAAGACGCGCCAAGTCACAAGAGCGCGGCGCAAGTCGCACGGGGTCCCTTTTTGTAGTCTGCGGATGTGTATGTGTGCGCGACAGCGGGCAAATCGCAGGGGAAGTGTACCTCTATACTGCAAGTTGCTATTGCATGTAATTTATTTCAATTGGACGTAGACAGATTTACTATCAAATCATGATTACTGAAAAGAATGCTGAATATGATATTTGCATCTGAGTCACATTCTGTGATAAAACACATGTTGAATATGAGATTTGTTTTAGTGATCTCTATTTCATGTAGCTTTCGTGTAAGATAATTTATGATAGATCATATAGGTGGAAATCTAATCGTAGACTGTCTAGTACTGCTCTCTGCTGTGCTCTCTCTCTCTCGTTGTCTCATCTCCATCTATCATCCTCTCATCTCTCATCATCTCTCCTCCTCTCTCTCGAATACTCGTCTCTCTCTTCTCTCATCTCAATCGATCTCTCTCTCTCCTCTTCTTCGTCCCTCTCACCTCTGCCTCTCTCATCTCCTCTCTTTCTCCTGCTCGTCTCTCTCTCATCTCTCCATCTCTTTCCTTCCTCTCTTTCTCTCTTTCTCTTTATCTCTCCCTCTCTCACTCTCATCTCTCCTCTCTCTCTCTCTCCATCTCTCATCTCGTCTCTCTCATCTCTCTCTCTCTCTCTCTCTCTCTCTCTCTCTCTCTCCCTCTCTCTCTCTCTCTCTCATCTCCTCTCTCTCTCTCTATATATAATATAATATATATATATATATATATATATATTATATATAATAATATTAGAAGAGAGAGAGAGAGAGAGAGAAGAGAGAGAGAGAGAGAGAGAAGAGAGAAGAGAGAGAGAGAGAGAGAGGAGAGAGAGGAGAGAGAGAGTCATTCTGACCTGTCTGAAGTGCGCTGGAAGCAGTCGTCGCGCAGGGAAGCCCGCGCCCTCATCGCCTCATCCCGGAAAAGAAGCTCACACGTTTTCGAGGTTTTGTTGCAGACGCCATGGCGGCTTCGAGGATCGCCAGAGCTTCCCAGTCAGTTTAAATCGAAGAACGAACGGAATCGGACGCCGCGCGCAGACGACGCCGATTCCTCCGCGAACGAACGCCTGGCTCCTGCTGCGAACCGAAATCTTGATTCCTCGCGGTTCATTCGGCGGAAGACGTGCAAAAGAAACAGGCTCCCGCAATCGCTGATCTGTCGAATGTAACTTTTTATTTGGAAATTTCTTGTCATTAGACATTTCTCCCTATTCTTTTCTATCCCCTTTCATAAATTCTTCCTTTCTTATTCCTTCTTTCATTCTCTTTTTCCATTTTCTTTCCGTTTACTTTCCCTTTCTTTCGTCCTTCTTTCCTTGATTTGTTTTTGCCCTTCCCGTTCCCTCTCTCCTTCCATTTTCTTTCTTTCCCTTCCCTCCCCTCCCTTCCCTCCCCTCCCTTCCCCCCGTCCCTTCCCTCTACCCCCTTCCTCAGTCCCCCTCGCTTCCACTTCCTCTCATCCTCTGTGGCTTTTCCCTCCTTTACCCATTCTTTTCTCCTTTCCTAACCTTCCATTTTCTTCCCCAATCCCCCCTTCACCCCGATCCCCTTCCCATCCCCCTCCTCCATCTTCCTACCTCACACCTCTCCTCCTCTCCTCCCCCTCCACACGTCCTCCCTCCCCCCTTTCCTTCCTTCCCCTCTTCCTCTTCCCTCTCCACTTTGCTACCGCCTCCCTACTCCCCTTTCCTTCTTTTCTTTCCCTTCCCGTTCCCTCTTCCCCCTCCCCTTTCCCTTCCCCCTTTCCTCCCCTTCCGCCCCCCTCACACCCCTTTCCCCTCCCCTTCTCATTACCCCCTTCCTTCCTTCCCATCCTTTCCCCCTCCCGCTCCCCTTCCCCCTTCCCTCCCCTTCCCTCTCCCCTTCCCCTTCCCTTTCCCCTGCCCTTACCCCTTCCCACCTTTTTCCTCCCTGCCGCCTCCCCTTCCCGCCCCCTTTCTCCTCCCTTCCCTCTGCCCCTCTCCCCCTCCCTTCCCCCCTCCCATTCTCACTCCTCTTCCTTCCTTCCCCTCCTTTCCCCTCTCCGCTCCCCTCCCCCTTGCTCCTCCCCCTTTAAGCGCAAGGGCTCTCTAATATTATTATTCCAATGTAAACGAGGGAGTTGACGAGGTCGCCGCTGAGGAGCTCTCGAGGCGCGAGTGGGACTTGTTGATTTTTATAGGGGGTGGAGGGTGGGGGAGGGGGAGGGAGGGCACTTCTGGACCCTTGGGGTTTGGAGAGATGGTTGAGTTTTTTTGTTTTTTTCGTATTTTTGTTGTTGTTTGTGATCTATAATAATCCTTTGTATAAGTGGTGTCGGTTTTCTTTTTGTTTGTTTGTTTTGAGATGCGCTCAAAATGGTAATAGAGGATTTTTTTTTTTTTTTTTTTTTTAATGGCGTGATATGTCGAGAGGCAATTTTTATTCTTTAATTTTTTTTTTTTTTTTTTTACGTTGGTCATGCACTATTTCTACCTAGTGTCTGTATTATCATTTTCTCCTTTTACCTTAATGCTTATTTCTTTCTTTCTTTCTTTTTCATGTGAATAAGAATAATACTTGGATTTTTTCTCTTCTGTGTGGTTTTACTTTTAATATTTATTCTATTGGCATTTTTTGCTTGTTATCAAGCCGTTCACATTTTCTTTTTTTCCTTTTTTTTCTCTCGTGTTTTTATCGTTAATTCTTTTCTTTTTTTGTAATTAAACTTTCCTTTTCTATTTTATATGGTTTTATATCGTAGTATTTTTTCCTTTGTCTCCTTCACTTTTTTTCTTTTCTTTTTTTAACTTCTCTAAGAGTAAAACAAGAATAAACTCCTAAAGAAAAATACTGCGTGTGATAATATATGCTAATATTTCCTTATCAGCTTTATCCAAAATTTTATTTAATCGAATCAGCTGCGACCACATTATCTTGAATCAGTGAAATATGATTAGAAATAGGATTTAGAATTTTCGCGACGTTCTCGTCAGATGATACTTTTTGAATAATTCAAATTCCGCGCGCTGGGAATCGACGCTCTGGATGGAAAAGTTGTGCGGGTGTAATGGCTGGCTGTGTATTGGGTGGACTCATACGATACCCATGTGAACTCTCGCCTTCTCCTTGTCTCTCTCTCTCTATCTATCTATCTATCTATCTATCTATTATCTATCTATCTTTATTTATCTATCTGTCTATCTATCTATCTCTATCTCTATCTATATATCTATCTATCCTTATCTCTCTGTCTATCTATCTCTCTCTATCTCTATCTATATATCTATCTGTCTATCTCCCTCGTCTCTCTCTCTCTCTCTCTCTCTCTCTCTCTCTCTCTCTCTCTCTCTCTCTCTCTCTCTCTCCTCTCTCTCACTCTCTCTCTCTCTCTCTCTCTCTCTCTTCTCCATCTCTCTCCTTATCTATCTATTATCTATGTATCTCTCTCTCTCTCTCTCATCTCTCTTCTCGTCTCTCTCTCTTCTCTCTCTCTCTCTCCTCTCTCTCTCCTCTCCTCTCTCTCTCTCTCTATATCTCATCGCTCGCATCGCATCTCTCTCAGCTCCTCTCCTCTCTCTTCTCTCTCTCTCTCTCTCTCTCTCTCTCTCCTCCTCTCTCTCTCTTCTCTCTCTCTCTCTCTCTCTCTCTCTCTCTCTCTCTCTCGATCTCTCCCATCTTCTCTCTTCTCTCTCCCTCTTTCTCCTCTCCTCTCTTCTCCTCTCTCTCTCTCTCTCTCTTTTCCTCTCTTTCTC
>NW_020869484.1:339709-342209 GCF_003789085.1 Penaeus vannamei
CAGAGAGAGAAAAAAATGTGAGGCAGAGATGGAGAGAGAGGGAGAGGAAAGAGAAAGACGGAGAAAAATCATTCCTATAAAAAAAAAGTTTCCTGTGTGATATTTTCTCGTGACCGTCACGTGACGGCTCCCGAAACAAGCCAATCTGATACAGAAAAGTGAATCCGGCTTCCCAGAGACATCTGGCTCATATTCCACGTCCGATCTCATATATCATCTGAAACGGCCGTTCCTTTACCTTATATTCGTTCTTCTGCTTTGCCGCCGTGCTCGTGTACGTGGACTTGCGTACGCGGGTAAGCACAGTTGCAAGCACACGTGTAGACACGCACACACCTACTCGACAGTCATATGCTCGCGAACAAGCGCATGCTCCCGGACCACCTGATGCTGCACTTGAAGCTTGTATTTCTGCTACACACCAATCCTCCTTTACAAGGCAACACGCGCAATTATAACTCGGTTTCCTACTGCATTACACTGATTAGGAAATAGAGCCTTGACAAAATTTCACGAAATATTTCTAAATTCATGTAGCGCATTACCTAATTGGATTATTTTGCGTGTTTTCCCGCGAAACAAATTTTAAGTAAATGAAAGCCACATCTGAATTGCATATTATGAATGGTAAGTATCTATGTTCTAATTGTAAGCTGAACACTCACTAAGACATAATATTTAGAAATAAACCTATTAATTACAAAAAAGAAAAAAACAAAGAAAATAGTTTTAAGGCTAATGATCTCGCACGTGAAGGTAATCACAGCTTCTATCTTTCCTTCGTAATACGAATGCAGATCAACGTTTCATATTACTTCACGTTGCAATCACTCCATACCTTTTGCCCTTCCGAAAACATTTTTGCCCGGACAGCCTAATCTATTTAGCCAAATGAAAACCGAATTTTGGACACGCGCATGATCAGATGATGATGACAGGAAAGATTCTGCCTAATTATTGAAGGAACAGGTCGCCCCACGCCCGGGTGCATCCCCTCGATAGGGGGATGTGCTCGTGTTGGGCGGGAGTGGACAGAGAAAGGAAGGATAGAACTAGAATGGAAAGCGGAGGAGAACATGCAAGGCACAGGGGGGAGGGAGATGGATGTCTTACATTCAAAAACTTCTACACATCAGCAGATTAACTTCTTAGATGCTATGACCAAATTAATAATTAGAAAGATAAAGTGAATAAATAAAATCATTTATTATTCTGTGATGTATACAAACATCAAAAAAACACATTTAATTCTACAAAATTAACTGAGGTATGTGAGGTAATATGATGTATTGATTTGTGTTTTTGTTGATGTTGTATATCATGCACAGATAATATGATTATTATTTTATTTCTAATTATTATTTGGTCATAGATCTAAGAAGTTAATCTGCTGATGTGTAGAAGTTTTTGAATGTAAGACATCCATCTCCTCCCCCTGTGCCTTGCATGTTTCTCTCCGCTTTCCATTCTAGTTCTATCCTTCCTTTCTCTGTCCACTCCCGCCCAACACGAGCACATCCCCCTATCGGAGGGGATGCGCCCGGGCGTGGGGCGACCTGTTCCCTTCAATAATTAGGCAGAATCTTTCCTGTCATCATCTGATCATGCGCGTGTCCAAAATTCGGTTTTCATTTGGCTAAATAGATTAGGCTGTCCGGGCAAAAATGTTTTCGGAAGGGCAAAAGGTATGGAGTGATTGCAACGTGAAGTAATATGAAACGTTGATCTGCATTCGTATTACGAAGGAAAGATAGAAGCTGTGATTACCTTCACGTGCGAGATCATTAGCCTTAAAACTATTTTCTTTGTTTTTTTCTTTTTTGCAATTAATAGGTTTATTTCTAAATATTATGTCTTAGTGAGTGTTCAGCTTACAATTAGAACATAGATACTTACCATTCATAATATGCAATTCAGATGTGGCTTTCATTTACTTAAAATTTGTTTCGCGGGAAAACACGCAAAATAATCCAATTAGGTAATGCGCTACATGAATTTAGAAATATTTCGTGAAATTTTGTCAAGGCTCTATTTCCTAATCAGTGTAATGCAGTAGGAAACCGAGTTATAATTGCGCGTGTTGCCTTGTAAAGGAGGATTGGTGTGTAGCAGAAATACAAGCTTCAAGTGCAGCATCAGGTGGTCCGGGAGCATGCGCTTGTTCGCGAGCATATGACTGTCGAGTAGGTGTGTGCGTGTCTACACGTGTGCTTGCAACTGTGCTTACCCGCGTACGCAAGTCCACGTACACGAGCACGGCGGCAAAGCAGAAGAACGAATATAAGGTAAAGGAACGGCCGTTTCAGATGATATATGAGATCGGACGTGGAATATGAGCCAGATGTCTCTGGGAAGCCGGATTCACTTTTCTGTATCAGATTGGCTTGTTTCGGGAGCCGTCACGTGACGGTCACGAGAAAATATCACACAGGAAACTTTTTTTTTTATATAGGAATGATTTTTCTCCGTCTTTCTCTTTCCTCTCTCTTTCTCTCCATCT
>NW_020869484.1:347209-352209 GCF_003789085.1 Penaeus vannamei
CTACCTTTCATCTATTCTTCATCTTATCCATATCTTTACTATTCCTATTCTTTTATCATAATCGGGCTTATCTTTTACTTACATCAACATGCGACGATACACAGACTTACTTTCTTCACAGTCATTTATATTTTCTTTATATATTAATTATTATATTATTATAATAATTTTTATTTTTTTGGGAGGTATACGTAGGTCTTCTTATCTCATTTATCATTTTTATTTTTTATTATTTTCTTTGTATCACTTTTAAACTGATTTTTAATGAGAGTTAGAGAATATATTGTTAGTGAAGAATTAATACTTTTTTAATTTATGTTACCTTTTTCGTCTCTATTTTTCTTGTTTTTTTCCATTGTTTTTTCTTGACGACATTAGGAGTAGTAAAATATAAACACTAAGTATAAAAAAAATTATATATTATTATTTTTAATTTTGTATTCCAGGTCTTTTATTTCTAATTTTTTCTGAATATTCTTCTTTTCGATATAATTGGAGTAAGAAACAGTAAGTAAATACTGAATTTTTTATTGATGTCATCTATTTTAAAAACTTCTTATTTATTCTTTTTTATGTCGTATTTACCATTCGAAATAGATCATAGAGAAAATAGTGATTAAGGCTCACCAACTAAATAATTTTATTTCATATTAATTATGTTATAGATACTAAATTATTAAATATATATATTATATTTATTTATATTTTTATTTGAGAAAGATAAATAATATATAATATATATAATTAAACATGTATTACGAGTATATTATAATGTAATATGATATGATATGTTTTGTAGGAGGATATATGAAAGTAATGATAATAACCAATATATTAAATATATACAAAGATATTGCTCTATATATCATGTATTAATTAACTATAACCAAATTTGTTGTTAGATAAATATGGGTAGTATTTAATCATTTATCATATTATTTATCTAATTAATCATTAATGCAATTTAATCGATATCATATTTATCAATTATATATTGATACCTAAATTATATCAATTAATCATTATTCAATTACCATTACCATTATCAATTTCATTACCTTATTAATTCATTATCATTATATTAAATCCCTATTATATCATCTATAATCTATATACCATTATCATTATTATCTATATATATATCTAAATATAATCATATATTATATAAGTATCTAATATATATTATAATTATTATATATATTAATTATTATTATTATCATTAATTGATTATCAATTATAATCATTAATTATCTTATCATTACTATCATTATTTAATTATATATATTATACATTATTAATATAATCATCATAATATATTATATTATAATATATATAATATATATATATATTAATTAATGAACTATATAACCTATAATTTAATGGTAATATAATATTAAAGTATATGTACTGTAGTATAATATATAGTATATATTTTTTATAATTTAATAATATTTAGTGTAATGATATAGGCAGTTAGAAGGAGCATTTAGTTGGGGTAGTGGTATTGGTGGTTTTTAATAGTGATAGGTGATGGTTATGTATGTAGTGATGGTTGGATATATTATCATAATTTATGTTATATATTATTATTAGTTAATCTACTAAATATTATTATATATATAATATATCCACATATATATGTCATCGCCATTCTAATAATTCAAGCACACACACAACACACACATTTATTGTAATGTATTCGAATCATTTAAATTGATATATAAGATATAATATATATATAATATATATATATATATTAAGTCAGTTAGTGACATAGTATTAGATAGGTACTAATATACACACAGATAACAAGTACATTAAATATATAATATATATATATAATAGTATAATATAATATGTAGATAGATAAATTATAAATAGAAATATATGCCATATACAAACTATAATTTTTACGTCATATAAACAAAAAAAATTAAATAGAATAAATTAAAATAAAGTATAAAAATATGATAAATAAATATAAAATCATATTAGCATAGTAGTTAGCTTAATCTTATTTTAATCTCTTTATTACAAGAATCGCAGAAGTTAACCAACTCTGAAGGCAATCTATTTACCAAAAGTCTACAATAGTCAATTTAAAAAAAAAAATCAATATTATAGTTATGTAATATATGAACTTGACTTGATAGACGAATCGAATTCACATATTATAATTTAGTACAATGAAAAATATTGGCTAATGAATTATCTTATGACTCTTATCATAATTGAGATATTAATATTATTAGTATAGTTATATGAAATATATAGTATATAAAATCAAATTAATATAAATTAGTAAATTAAAAATGAATAATATGTATAAATAACCGAATGAGAATGTTTAGATAAGTGATTGGTAAAATCTTATAGTAGTTAAATGACATTGTCTATCATCAATATCTATCTAATATTATTGAGCTAATTAGGTATAATACACTTAAACTTTATAATGGATTAACGTAAATGAAATCAATATAAAATCAATTATGGTATGATATAATATATAATTATTATAGTCATAAGAGTAAATAATAACACTCAATATATAAACCTTAAATAACCCGCTATTGCCCTTTCTATATATTAATCACTCCTCTTAATGAATATGGATCATGATGATGTTAATATTACCCTTTATCAATAATTATTCTATCAATTATAATATATCTACCTAATGCCGCATCGATGGAGTTACATACACAACACAACACATACACCAGCCACACATTTATGTAAATTTTATATAGATTATATTATCCTAAATATCAATTATTTATGGGTTATTTTAGATAAATTACTCTGTACGTAATTATACTATATGATAATATATAATTTAGTCAAATTCACTCGTGAATATATTATATGCCTTTTACATAATTCTTAGAATATTTTTTTTATAATGAGTCATTCACTAAGTTAAATTTTTTTACTTTTTTGAATTTAGTAAATTTATATTTTATCTAAGTATTATTTATATATTTTATTTATATATATGTTTCTTTTATATTTATTTTATATATTTTATAGATGAATGTAATAATAATAATCAATAAAGATAATTTAGTATATATATAATTATTTAGTGAGAATTATATATGATCCCTACTATATTTTACTATTATCCCGCCTGATATTATTATATTTATCACTTATATTTAAAATATTATTATTATATGATTATATATTATATAATATCACACTATGAATTATATAGTATATATATATAGTATATAATATATATATATATATATATATACACATTATATATATATATATATATATATATATATATATATATATATATATATATATATATATTATATATATATATATATATATATATATATATATATATATATATAAATTATATATATATATATATGTATATATATATATATATATATATATATTATATATATATATATATTATATATATATATATATATATATATATATATATATATATATATTATTATATATATATTATATTATATATTATATATATTATTTATTTACATACGTACACACACACATACAAATTTATATATATATATTCATACATATGTAAATATATATATATATATATATATATATAATATATATATATATATATATATATATATATACAACACACACAACATTTATGTGAGTAAATAATATTGTTTGTTTGCGTAGTTTTTGAAAATTTCTCATATGAGAAAAAGTCTTCGGTTATCACCTACCATGTTCGAGGATATACCTATATATGTCTCATATATCTTCTGTTATCAATTATTTAGCTTTTTCCAACTTTGGCTTCTTTATGTTGGTTAATGCTGAAAATGGAAATAATCGAATAAGTCTTGTTAAAGAACAACATGTGAATTCTTAAAACTTTATCCTTTGTTATTTAATTATTTTCCTTGTTATCATAATGACTATTACTGTTATTACTATTATCGTGTTATTATCGTCATTATAATGATTGTTATAATAATTTTCATTATCATTATCTTTGTTATTATTATCAGCCTTCTTATTATCATTATTACTAATCGTACTTGACATTATATTACAATTTGATATGATTTATATTAATCCTTTACTTCTTTTTGTTCATCGTCTTTTACCCTATGCATTGCCTATTCTTATTAAAATTGTAAATATTAATTTCAATACTATCCGTATCAATGCCAGTCTCTAGAGTTTTAAGACAATAACAATATTTATATAATGCATTTCTTGGTTCGTCTCGATGAAAACACGCAAACGCAGACGCACACAACAAACACACATACACATCTGAAGAAACATTTAGGTAAGGTATGCACGTGCATATGCATATACCATCATTAAATTATATCTGTCTGTATTATGTTTGTCTGCTTGTGTACTCAATTTCCATTTATCTTTCTAGTTAGCTGTATTTACACGAAGGTAAAAACCTCCTTCATCATATTCTACTAAGCCCGAGGGCCCTCATTAAAGAGATAGATCATAAAGAGTCTAGTAATTTCATTTGGAAGCAAGTCATATCAATTCTTCATTTCGCGACCGACTATGAGTGTGTGTCTAGACATTAGGCAGATCATGCCCGGAGCACTTTGTCAACACACACTCCCTGACTTCGGAAAATGTTGCATGAGTGGCCAGTCTAATGCGACGTAGGTGATGGGGTAGGAGGACACATTCCAAATCGCGTCTGATATGGAGTAATAATAATGCAGCATCGAGCGAACACACTGTATTATTGGAGGGATTCACGCATCAAATATATTGTAAGATAAATGAGATGGCTGAGCTCCCAAAAATAGATTGTTGACTTGCGTGCTGTGAGAAGGACAGTATTTTCTAGATATTAAATCATATATTTGTTGATATATGCAGTCGGCGTCACCGAATTACGGAAGCGTGATCAGATGATAAGATTTATTATTCGCGATATTTTAAACACGAAGGCTTAATATTTCAATTGTATTTCCCTTCCTTTGTACCTTTTTAAACAAAAGTGCTAA
>NW_020869484.1:357209-359709 GCF_003789085.1 Penaeus vannamei
TTACCGACATTCTGTTATCTTTCCAACCGTAATTTTCATTAATATAATCCTTATCAATCAAAATACTGTTTTTGGTGATTGATACCTATTTTTGCATATTTTCATGATTATTATCGTAGGTGCTGTAGTTCATATTCTCAATATTACCAGCGCTAATGATTTAATGAATTATTTTACCTCAGATATTCTTGGTATAGTTCTTATGATATTTGTTCTTATTGGCGCTGATGTTATTAATTTTATCATAATCCTTTAAAGACATTATTTATTATAAACATTAACATTATTGTTATCATTATATATTAATTTTATTTTAGAAATAGAATTGTGAAAATAGAAGTATACTTCTTTATTGTTACTGTTATTGTCATGGTTCCATTTTTATCGTTAGAAACATCTTATTATAACCAATATTATCTTCAAAATAATGATGATCATTGGTGTTACTACTCCTTTTGAAATTCGCTTATCCTTTTCCCTTTCACACTGTAATGGCAATGATAAGTATAATACTTATAATACCTACTATAGCACAATTATCAATAAAACTGAATTTTTGTTTCTTTTATTTTCTTCTATTTTAAGTATATATTTTTTTCCTTTCAGATTATCGCCTCTTTTCTTTT
Organism: Penaeus vannamei; assembly: GCF_003789085.1. Classification (NCBI taxonomy): domain Eukaryota; kingdom Metazoa; phylum Arthropoda; class Malacostraca; order Decapoda; family Penaeidae; genus Penaeus; species Penaeus vannamei. Next base: position 357,836 of record NW_020869484.1, read on the forward strand.
TAGTGGTACTAGTAGTAATGTGTAAAACCATCAATACTTATAAGAAATTTATCATATATTTATCATAATTAGTAATTATAGCAATATCTACTTAGCACTTTTGCTTTTTAGACTATCATCTCATAATCAGGATTTTGTAACAGAATGCAGTAATAATGATGATATTCTAAGCAAAAGGTGTAACTCTATTGATAATACCAATGTCATTAAGAAAACGAAAGTATTATGAAACAAAGGGCAATGATCATAAATTAAAGTATATTTACAGTGCTAGAACAGAATCTGAATGATAATGACCATATTGACAATATAATTTTAATACTATCATGAATACGAATACTTCGACTGCTACTTGTACTAATAATACTATTACTACTACTGAAAATAATTGTTTTATATTTATAACGATGTTAGTAACAGATCTGAAAGCGATGACAAGAACATCAAAAACAACACAATAACAACAAAAATGATATTAGAATGATAATAATGAAAACAATAATAATGAAAATGATAAAGATGATAATAACAATATTTAAAATATCAATATTGATAATGATAACAATGATAGTGATAATATTTATGGTAATTACGAATAACAGGAATATGATAATTTATTTAATAATGAAAATGTTGATAATGATCATAGCTAAAACAAATAATAATAATAATGATATTTATAAATACGTTCATGATAATGGTGATAAATATACTAAACAAGAGATAATTACCATAATAATAAAAATAATGACAGCATCATTACTGATTATACAATCGATATCAGTATTCATAATAGCCATAATGATAACTGACAATACTAGGTAAGGTAATAATAATAATAATAATAATAATGATAATAATAATAATTATAATGATAATAACAATGACAGTGATAATAGTAATAGTGATAATAATAACGATGTTTTAATTATGATAATGATAAAGATAATATAAATGATTGTGATGATAATAATAAGATTAAGATTTCTGATAATGATAATAGCAATAGTAACGATTTTTATAATAACTACCATAGTAATTGCAATAAACAGTGGAAAATACACGTAATTACAACAATATTGATAGAAATTAAGATTATTATAACTAACAATGATAAAAATCAAAATGGTATAAGTAATAAAAATAGTGATAAAAATATTACTTAATAATGATACTATTCATTATAAAAGAATAACAACTATGATAATAAGATGAGGATATTCATAATGATTATATAATGATGAGGACATTAATAATGATAATTCTACTATTACTACTATTAATGATTAAAATGATAATTCAAATAACATAAATGACACTGTAATAAAATGATAATTCAAATAACATAAATGACACTGTAATAAAAAAATTAAGAATTTATAGGGTAAGGAGGATTTAAGATAACGATGATAGCAACTATGATGACTGTAAAAAGAATAATGATTATAATAATGATAATAGTGTCAATAATAAAATCATGTCTTTTCTATGATAAGTGCAAGATTTTAAAAAAGGAAATAATGACGATGACAATAATTAATAGAAATGATGAATTTGTAATAATGATATAATAACAGGAAAGTTCATAATGATTCATTTCACAAAGATGCTAGTATTATGAAAAAAAAAATCTTTACATATGTGTATATATTATATATATATATATATATATATATATATATATAGTATATTATATATATAAGTATATATATATATATATATATGTATATATGTATATACCATATAATCATATAGTAGTATATTATAATTATAATATATATATATATATATATATATATATATATATATATATATATATATAATATATACACACACCACACCACACACACACACCACCCAGAGGTCACATGGAC
>NW_020869484.1:372891-375391 GCF_003789085.1 Penaeus vannamei
ATAATGATAATAGTACATCCAACGGTGAAAATTTTGATAATATGATGACAATCTAACACAATAATATTAATATCAATAACGATAATGATAATGATAATGATCTAATTTATAAGAAATTAGCCGAATAGCTAATGATAGGACCCTATGATTCAGAAGCAAAAAAGATAAGGAAATGAACATAAGATAAGCAGCCGCACATGACAAATCAGTGGGACAGCTAGACTGAGGACGGATTTGACGAAGCGCTGGAAGGAAAGAGACAAAAAAGAAGAAAGGACAAAAAGAAAGGGAGGAAGAAGAGGAGGCGGAGCAGAAGAAGTGAATATCATGATAAATTTTATAATAATAGTAACTATGATTATAAGATTAGGAATGATAAGAAGGATAGGAGTAAGAATAAGAAAAAATGAGGAGGCAGTAGAGCGTATGGGGAAGGGGAGAAGGAGGGATAGGAAGAAAGATAGACTGAAGGAAAAGAAGAGAAAGGAAAAAATGAAAAAAAGGAGTAGGAAGAAGAGGAGTTAGACGAGAAGAATAAAAGAAAAAGAAAAAAGGACAAGATAAGAACAAAAGAAGCGGACGAAATAGCAAAAGAAGAAGGAAAAGAAAAAAAAACAGGAACAAGAAGACGAAGAAGATGAATGGTAACAGGGGAAAAAAAGAGATGAAAAGGGAACTCCGAAATGAGAGCCTTGTCTTGCTAATGAAAGGAGTCAACATTCTAATGAGTGTTAGAAATTCATTAGGGGCGGCGGGCCTGCCTGCCCTCGCCCGATCGAAGGTGAAGTACTTGAGTTACTGTATAAGCATCAAGGATTTAAAGAGCGTTTTCGGCTTAATGAAAGAGAGCGTTTGGGGGGATTTAAAGAGCCGTAAAAAGGGTCATTATATTTATAGATTAAACCATTAATAAGTATTTATTAATAAGATGATGACTTCGGATGTATTATTTTCCTCTCGTTTTTAAGGTTCCTGAAATTCACGTATGCATTTTCGGATTTAAGAGCGTAAAAAAGTCATTTAATATTTATAGATTAACCATTAATGAGTATTATTAATAAGATGATGAGCTTCGATCTTATTATTTCTCTCTCGTTTTAGGTTCCTGAAATTCACTATGCATTTTCGGATTTAAAGAGCGTAAAGGTTGCACTTATATTTATAGATTAAAGGCACACACACAGCGCTCAAGCGATGTACATTAATAAGTATTTTAATAAGATGATGACTTCGATGTATTATTTTCCTTTCTGTTTTAGGTTCCTGAAATTCACTAATGGCATTTTCGGATTTAAAGAAGCGTAAAAAGTCTATTATATTTATAGATTAAATATATGAGTATCCATTTAATAGAATGAAAATGTATAGATCTTTATTATTACTCTCACGTTTTAGGCTTCCTGAAATTCCACTATGGCAGTTTTTCGGATTTAAAGAGCGTAAAGGTTATTATTTAATAGACTCTAAACCATTAATGAAGTATCTAATGAAGAATGGAATGGATCTTCGATTTATTATTTACCTCCTCCGTTTAGTTCCTGAAGATCACTATGCATTTCTTTGTGTCAGTTATCGATGAATCTTCTGAATGTTTGATGGAATATGAGGTTTTGATGCGATTTTGATGAAACAGAGAGAGGCGCAGATGGATAGATTCTGCTGATAAGGTGAGGCAGTACAGTCATCCACCCCCCTCTCTCTCTATTATCTATTTCTGATTTTTTTTTTTTTTTTTTTTTTGTCTCGCTTGCGTTTTATTCTCCGCTACTGCCCATTATCTAATATCTGTCTAGCTATCTACAACTACAATATATCTGTTTAATATCTATATCTAGCAAAAGGTCTATATCGATAGAGAGAGATGGAGAGGGAAGAGATGAGAACCGGAGAAGAGAGAGAGAGAGATGAAGAGAGAGAGAGAGAGAGAGAGAGAGAGAGTAGAAGAGAGAGAGAGAGAGAGAGAGAGAGAGAGAGAGAGAGAGAGGGGGACGGGAGAAAGAAGAGAGAGAGAAGAGAGAGAGAGAGAGAAGAAGAGAAGAGAAGGCGACCGCAGAGAGAGAGAGGCGAGAGAGAGAGAGAGAGAGTGATGAGGGAGAGAGGAGAGCGTGAAAAGAGATAAGATACGATAGAAGAGAGAGAGAGAGAGAGAAGAAAGATAGATTAGATAGATAGAGAAGAGATCAGAATTCCGATAGAGAGATAGATGAGAGAGAAAGAATATATATAGTAATCATTATATATAAGTATATTATATATAATTATAATTATATATATCCCATACATTATGTAAATGTATAATAGAGAGAGAGAGAGAGAGAGAGAAAGGAGGAGGAGAGAGACGAGAAGAGACGAGAGAGAGAGGGAGAGAGAGAAGAGAGAGACGAGAGATGAGAGAAGATGGATTATGGCTATTCTCCTCGTACTAACCGGTTAGAGGGTCATGACCTTGATAAAATGAACCATAACAGATATAAGGACCCACTCTCACGCAATATCTGTG
>NW_020869484.1:412891-422891 GCF_003789085.1 Penaeus vannamei
GAAGCGTCCACGAGCGCTGGAAAATTAGCACGAGTGTAAAAAGAAAGATAAAGTGGGAGGGAGAGATAGGGCGAGGGATAAAGGTGGGAGAGAGAGAGAGAGAGAGAGAGAGAGAGAGAGAGAGAGAGAGAGAGAGAGAGAGAGAGAGAGAGAGAGAGAGAGAGAGAGAGAGAGAGAGAGAGGAGAGAGAGAGAGAGAGAGAGAAATGTGTGTGTGTGTGTGTGTGTGTGTGTGTGAGAGAGAGAGAGAGAGAGAGAGAGAGAGAGAGAGAGAGAGAGAGAGAGAGAGAGAGAGAGAGAGAGAGAGAGAGAGAGAGAGAGAGAGAGAGAGAGAGAGAGAGAGAGAGAGAGAGAGAGAGAGAGAGAGAGAGAGAGAGAGAGAGAGAGAGAGAGAGAGAGACATAGAGACAGAGAGACATACACAGACAGAGACAGACATACAGACAGAGAATCAGACAAACATAAAAAAGCGAGAGCGTCAGAGATGCGCAAAAGACAAAATGAAAAATGAAGATAGAGGACTATCACCATAATACAAAATCAGAAGGTCCCCATTCCATTGTCAGCTCCCCCCCCCCGTTATAAAGTTACATTCTGAGAAATACTTCTAATAAACAAGTAGACCCAATAAAAGGACACATACAATCAGATAAAAATAAGGTGCAACAAAAACCAAAGCAATACAAAGAAAAGAAGAAGAAGAAGAAAAAAGAAAGAAACATACAAGGAGACAAAAGACGTACCCAAATAGGGGGCACTGAGGGGATGGGAGCGGGGGGGGGGGGGGGCGACCTCCTTCTTGAAATGCTTCTCATGTCGCCAAAGTTCTCCCCTAAACAGGTAAATAAGGAAGGACATTTGCCCACTTGGTCGGGGAATTAGGGGAGCGCACTCACGGGGAAACTCATTAGGTATACCTGGAGAAACAGGCTGACACACTGAGGCCCGTAAGTGCAGACACACGCACATACACTCACACACATTCCCTTTCTTTCACACACACACACGCAGATAAATGCGTGTATGTAAATATATATATATATATATATATATATATATATATATATATATATATATATATATATATATATATATATATATATATATATATATATATATATATATATATATATATATATATATATATATATATGTGTGTGTGTGTGTGTGTGTGTGTGTGTGTGTGTGTGTGTGTGTGTGTGTGTGTGTGTGTGTGTGTGTGCTGTATGTATGTATATATACACTACACACACAATGCGCGCGGCGCGCACGCACACACACACACACACCTCCACCCATTCCTCGGCTCCAAAGTGGCCTACCTCTACCCTTAATCTAGCCTTAACAAACGCACAAAGTTCAGTGCACTGAAATGGAAATGGTTTCGCGAGGCCTTCATAAACAGGGCTTCAGGTCACGCGTGTCTAATCGAGTCCTATTGTTGAAATGCGTCCTATATCACTTCAATCTTCGTGGCTGTTCGCAGTGGCCGGATTTCGACGTGATTTTATCATCTTCGCGCAGGGGAGGTTTGTCAGTGAAATGCATGTTGAGGGGGGGGGGGAGAGGAAAGAGAGGGAGGTGTGGGAATCATCGCCTGGGAAATTTTATTATAATATTGATAATGATAATAATAATAATAATAATAATAATAATAATAATAATTAATTATTTTCATTATTATTTATTATCATCATCATCTTATATACACGTATATATTGAGGTGGGCGCATAGATTTAGTTCCGGTTTTTGGGTTGTATGTCAAAGTTATCCGAAACATTCATATTTTCGTTGATTTCATATGAGCTGGTTCGTCTATTTTCGATAAATGTTTCAAAGATTATCGTATCTATCAAAAATATAATTGTAAACAATATAAAAAAAGTTGCAACATATCTGCAAAAAAGTGCATGAAAGCAAAATTTTTGCGCCCCAAGCAAGGAGAGGAAAGGTTATTAACACACGGCAGAGCAAGCAGAGAGATACAGGCTAAAGCAATTTCCATATTTTATTTCCTATTCGGTGTAACCTTTCCCGACAAAAAAGTAGTTATTCTTGTACACTCCCCGAAAAAGGACAAAGATCTGATTTTAGATAAGCGTACCAGATTTACCAACTAATATTCTTGCTTTATTTCTGCAGGAATTACTATTAGTTTGTTTTTCCATAGCTATCCCCACGTGCTGTGAGGAGTTATGTGTGATACAACGACTTATATGTGTAACAATTCTTGCAAAGTTATTTTTCCAGAGATGCCCACTCGACTATCAACAATGTAAAAACTTTGATAAGCGTGTCAGATTTCTTTTTTTCTTTTTTTTACTTTTTCTCTTTTTTTCGTATGTGGGGAAATGTCATCCACAACTTCTACCACTTTTCCCTTCCCTTTCCTGGACCCACAGCTTCTAAAGCTATTTTTCCCTCTGAAAAGGTCGCCTTATTTGGCCCTCAGCCTTCATCTAACTCTCCTTTGGGCGATTCTAACATCTCTTCGCCGATCAGTTCGCCTCTCTCGCCCAGCCAATACTCCGGCCAGAGTCCAAAGGGCGCTGTTCTCCTGACGACGGACGAGGGAGATGGAGTCCCAGCCATTTCATCAAGCATCCTTAAAGAATTTGCTGACGAGATGACCTCTTTGCCCTCCGCGTCTCCTCCTCATCTGCGTCGCAAATACTCGCCTCCTTCCTCCGAGAGCCGAGAGCCTGCGCTTGGAAGGAGGATCATTCGGTGCCTTCCACGAGTCGCGTTTCGCCTCGTCTTCCGTCGGCGATAATCGAGGAATAATCATCACTCTTTTGTGCAAATGTTTATAAAATTGTTTGATTTGCATAATCATTATTGTTTTTCTTACATATATAAAATAAATTGTTTGATTTGCATAATCATTATTGTTTTCTTACATATTTAAAATTGTTTGATTTGCATAATCTTGTTTTCTTACATATATTTTTTTGCATTCTTTTTTTTTTTTTTTTTTTTTTTTTTTTACATATATAAATCATAAATTATTTACTTTTCCATTCCTCCTCAACTTCTCTCAGGAACTTCGAGGAATCCTCCTTCAAGTCGCCGTTCTCGATATCCGAAGGACCAAGGACGGCCGCCGCACAAAGGACGTGTGAACCGGATTCTCGATGAGTGACATTTTCCTTTGAACAATCTCATTTTCATTTTTCTTTCTGGCTACTTTATCCGGAAGTCTGACCTTTTCCTGTTTATTAACGTTGCCTTTACGTTGATCTTAACATTTAGTCATTGTCATCATCATCATCATCATTATCATTATCATTATCATCATCATTATCAATATTATTATCATTATCATCATCATTACCACTATCACCATCATCATCATCATCATATCATTATCATTATCATTACCATTACCATTATCATTATCATCATCATCATTGTCAACATCAATATTAACATCATTACATCATCATCATCCTTACACCATCATCAATCAACGCACGTCTTACCGACTGACAGTTCGGCCGAGCGACTTCCGGCGTCCATCAGGAGGGAGTGGGCGGGAGTGACACCGAAAAGCTCCTTTGTTCAAGTTCAATTCCGACATCGGCTCCTTAATCAAAAATGAACGAAAAAGACGATGGATGAGACGCCAAGACAAGTAACATATTTCTATCAAAGGCTTCTCGATCTGGATTTGTTACGTACGCGCGCGCACACACACACACACACACACACACACACAACACACACACAACACACACACACACACACACACACACACACACACACACACACACACATACACATATATATATATATATATATATATATATATATATATATATATATATATATATATAATATATTTCTTCTTTTTTTTTCATTTTCTTTCTTTTTTCTGTTTCTTTTTTTAAGACAGATCAAGATTTTTTCCGAGTAAGTTATTTATTTTCTCAGAAGATTGATTTCTACTGCTATATCAAAAATGGATGGGCTATAAGAAATCAAGTCTGAAATATTGATTCTATATATCTCGCCTAATGGTGTAAGTGGGCTTTACTCTGCCTCCCATTCTCTCTCTCTCTCTCTCTCTCTCTCTCTCTCTCTCTTCTCTCTCTCTCTCTCTCTCTCTCTCTCTCTCTCTCTCTCTCTATATATATATATTATATATATATATATATATATATATATATATTATATATATGTATATGTATACCTGCCTATCTATCTCTATCTAGCTCCTCAGTTGATTAGTCTCTCTCTCTCTCTCTCTCCTCTCTCTCTCTCTCTCTCTCTCTCTCTCTCTCTCTCTCTCTCTCTCTCTCTCTCTCTCTCTCTCCCTCCCTCTCTCTCTCTAAGATATCTCGTCGGTATTAAGTGAGTCACAAGAACTATTTTCATACTTATTGATTTCACGTAAATATCGCAAAACGCCCCAAGAGAGCGCACTGAGGCAGCCGTGAAAGTTGGTCATCTACAGGAGAACCAGAGCGAGCGCGTTTGGCTTTCCGTGAAGTGACGCACGTATGATGATGAAAGAATCAAGATGATGAAATAAGGAAAATAAAAATGTAAAAGTATGAAAACGATAACGATAAAGGTGATAATAGGAACAAGTGATAATGAAATTTTCTGTTCAATGATGGTAGTAATAAGAATGAAAATAAAACAGCAACAATAATACTAATCATGATAGTAATCACCATACTGGTAATATTAATATTAATAATGATAAGGATTTAAATAATATTATCAACAATAATGATTATGTTGATAACAACAACTTTAATAATAATGATAATAATAGTAATAATAATAAGGATTGTAATAATAATGACGATTATATAATCAATAGTGATGGTATAATAATAATAATGATAACAATAACAATAATGATAATAATAACAATAATAAGGATATTTATATAAAAAATAATGAAAGTGATAAGGGTGATTAAAATTAGAGTAACAATTGATAACGATAATGACAATAAGGATAATGATACTAAAGGGATAATAATGAAAATAAAAGACCTACAATAATGATTATAATAAGAACAACGATAATGATAAAATGATTGCCATAACAACAACATAACAGTTACAGTAATGATGATAACAGTAGTGACAAGATAATAGGAATGATAATAATAACAATAGAAATAATAATAACAATGATAGTAATAACAATGATAATAGTAATAGTAATAACAATAATGATAAGGATAATGATAACCATTATGGTAATGATAGCAATAATAATTACATTAATGATGATGATAATATGAAAAATAACAATAATAATGTTAATAATAATAATGATAATGATGATGATAATGATGATGATGATAATAATAATAATAATAATAATAATAATGATGATGATAATGATAATGATAATGATAATGATAATGATAATGATAATGATAATGATAATAAATGATATAGTAGTAATAATAATAATGATAATAATGATAAATAAAAATAATGAAAATGGTAACGGGGATAATAATGACAATAAATAATAATAATAATAATAATAATAAAATAATATAAAATAATAATGATAATAATAATAGAATTAATGATATTGATAATAATAAAGCCAATGACAATTACGATAACAAAAATAATATTAATAAAAACAAAATAATAATGAAAAAGTTATGATAATAATAATATTAACAATAATAATAGGAATAATAATAACGACAACAACAAAAAAAGATAATGATAATAATAACAATTATAATAGAAATAATCATAATAATTATAATAATGATAATGATAATAATAATGATCATAAAAATAATGATGCTAAAAACAGTAGCTATGATAATAACAATACTAACTATGGATCATGATAATGATAACAAAAGGGCTGGAACAGGATTCCCACAGATTTCCTACAAGATGGCCGCGAGTGTGCATGTGTTCCTGCCCTACTTAAATATTTGCGCTGCCATCTCTCAGCCCATTTTACACCAAAATGAACCGACTCATTTACATGGAATCGGATTCCATCCATGAAATGCGCTTCTTACAGCAAGAGGAAGAGACTTGGAGTCTGCAGTCAGATGGAATTTTTTTTTCGGGCATAAACTTTGCGTGTAAAGTAGGAACGAATAAAACAAATATTTGTACTTTAAATATAAATAATAATAAATACGATTGTAATGGTGATAGTTATAACAATCATAAAAATTATCAAAATAGATATGACGCTATAATAAAGATAATTGATATGATAAGTGATTATAATGATAACAAAATTAAACGCAACACTACCAATGATATTCTTATTGATAGTGATTATGATGGCTATAATTATAAAGAAAAATAGCAATACTATGTTAATGGTAACTTTACTTGTAAAGATAATAATAATGATAACAATAATAATACCAACATCAATATAAATAATGAAATAATAACAATACTGGTAGTAATATTATTAGAAAATTTGATAATGATAATAAAAAGAATGATAAAAATATTGACAATGATAATGATGTTGGTGATCATAGAAATACGAAATACTAATAATAGCAATAATGATGATCAGAGTAAAGTGTAAGAGAGGAATCTTGTTAGAAGGAAGGGATCCATTACCTTAAGTACATGTAAGAGGAAAGATACTGGTAGAACTGGGTTGAGTGCCTCGATCTTCTCACATTTATTATTATAGTTATAGTAATGGATTTTAATTACTAGGTAAAGGGAGGGTGTAATCTAAGACTTTAATTAAATTGGTAGAGAATATTACTTGTTTTTATTATAGTGTTTACTGCCAAGATTTACACTGTGTTAAGACACCTGTTTATAATCATTTGTTTATAGAATCAAAGTTGCTGTTTAAAAATGTTTCTACGCCCATTGAAAATTTTGGCACACACTCGACAAGGGCAGGAATCCAACCCAGTCCACGAGCCTTGGGACCTTTGGGTTATGCCACCCATATTGAAATGGATATTGACAAGTTTGCCACCTGTAAAAATTGAGTAAAGATGCATATTTGATTTGAGAAAAATTAGTTCTTGCAATAAGACTAATAATAATATTAGTATCAATAGTATTGATAATAATGATAATGATAATAATAACAATACAAATAATAACCGATGATAATGATAATACTTAGAATAATGATAATAAAAGAACAATACATTTCTTTTTCAATTGCAGTGTGAAATCTTATGTATGAGAGAACTTCTTGTCAGAGGATGTCATTCAAACTTACAAATCGTGTTGTGTAACGAAACTTATATCTATTTATGGTCTCTCACTTTTTACCAAAAGGAAAAGAGGCAAAGGTCGTGATGGCGGAAGAAGGCAAAAGGGAAAAGAAAAAATGAGAGAGAAAGGGATCTTTGTCATGTATATAGCTATAAGACACACACACACACACACACACACACACACACACACACACACACACACACACACACACACACACACACACACACACTGTGTTCTATTGAGAACCAGATAACTTTGACGTAACTCCAGATTTTATTACGTCAATAAATTCTTCTTTATCGCGTATGTAATGTTTCGTGGACGGAAGACTTCCTAAGAACTTTCCTTCTATTGAGGTTTCTGAGGTTACGACACCCGCTGTATGGGCGTCTGGATAACTAAGACTGGATTTGTGTCCTGACTGTCTTTCTGTCTGCCTGCCGGTCGGTCTGTTGGTCTCTGTCTCTCTCTCTCTCTCTCTCTCTCTCTCTCTCTCTCTCTCTCTCTCTCTCTCTCTCTAAATTATACAGACACAAAGACGCGCGTACAAAGACAAATACACGTAGACGGACAAAAACACATTCTCGTTATCTAAATCTTTATTCACCTATGTCCACATACTTATTTGTCTGTCAGTCTATCCATCTTTTCTCCGTCTCCCGCTCTCTTGACAGAAGTTGGCTGTGGGTCGCAGACGAATGGAGGGAAGACTCCTCCGCCACAAGTGTCTCTCCAACTTCCCCCGAAGGACTCGCAGTAGGCGGTGAAGAAGGACCCAGAGAGGCCTCGGGAAGCCGAAGGGGGAAGGCCTGGAGGAGGTAAAGGAGGGCGAAGTATCTGAAGAAGAAGAACATCTATCTTTGTCAGCCAAAGTACGTAAAGGAATGGGGTTGTTCAACAGCAGCTCATAAATCCACGGGGAAGGCTGCTGAAGTGGAGCTTACAGTGATGAACAAAAATACGTAAGTCGCTTCCCGTTCAACAGCAACACATAAATTACAGAGGGGAGATGTTCAGTCCGTAGCATGTAGCGATAACATTCTTACTTACGGGGGAAGTATGGTCGTAAAATTGCAAGAGGGAAATGGTCTTACGCCACGAATTCCCTCGGTGGGTTGCAGGCGGGGCTTTTTTTCGCAACAGGAACAGCAGTAATAAACGGTGCAGTAAGTATCACTACTACTACTATTTACTAATACTAAAACCGGAAATGATAGCCGCTCTATAGTGATAATGGCAATTTTGGCGAAAATGATGATAGCAGTAGAAGCAATATCAGAAGACAGTAAGATGATTGTTGGTGCTTTTTCTGCATGGGTCTTATGGTATGTTCCTCGTTGTTTTGGCATTTCGGTGCCATTCGTATAATTGTCATAAGTATAGTAATGATAAAAATAATAAACAAAAATAATAGTGAGCGACTTTGATAATACCGATAAAGATACCAGTAATGACAATGATAATGATAATAATGATAATAACAATGGCAATAAAGATATGAAAATAGTAAGAAAAATAATAACCATGATCATGATAATAGTGATGCTAATCGAAACAATTAGAAAAATAACAGAAATTATAATGACAAAAATAATATTACAATTAATATGATTATCATTATTACCATCATCATTAATATTTTTTACCATCAGTATTATTATTACTATCATTATTATTACATTTATCATTATTGTTATCAATACTATTGTTTTTATCATTATCATCTTTATCAGTATAATCATTATTAGTTTTATTATGTCTCACTATTGTAATCGTTATTATGATTATCATTGCCTTTTATCATAATTAGGATTATTGTTGATATTGTTATTGAGGCTATTATGTTTTATAATTATTGCTATTATCTTTATTACTATTATTATCATTATTACTATCGTTATTATTTTTTCTTCATATTATTATTATTTTTTCATTACTATTATCATCATTATCATCGCTATAATTATTATTACTACTATTACTATTATTATCATTATTGTCATTGTCATCATTTTTGTTATTATTGTTTATCATTATTAACATTATCATTATTATAACTGTTGACATTATTAAAACAATCAGTATTATCAGGATTATTGTTAATAATGTTTTTTTGTTGTTGTTTTTGCTACTATCATTATTATATATTATTATTATCAGTACTATCATTTTCATTACTTGATGATGATGATAATAATAATAATGATAATAGTAATGTAATGATAATATTAACAATAAGCATAATGATACTGAAATCTGTAATGATAAAAGTCATTATAATGGATAAGAAAAAAATGATAAAGATGATAATAATCATAGCAATAATGATAATGATAGTAAACAACGATAACAAAGATGAAAGGTTGATACTACTACTACTACTATTACACTAATGATGATAATAATAGCAATAATGGTAATAAAAATAATAATGATAGGAAATAATAACAATGATACTACTACTAATATTAACAATAATAAGATGATAAATTGGTGATGATAATGATAACAATAATAATAATATAAAAATAATAACAGCAATAATAATGGTAATGATAATAATAATAAAAGTAATAAAATAATCATGGTAATTATAATAACAATGATAATAATGAATAATCATAATGATAGTATCATAACAATGATAAAGTTGCCAAAAAAAAAGAAAAAAAAAATCCATGTTTCTCATCAGAACTTTTTTCAAAATTCAAATGCGGCACGTGATTTTTTTTTTTTTTTTTTTTTTTTTTTTTTGATGTTGCATCGAGGCCAAACAAGATTTACAG
>NW_020869484.1:425391-427891 GCF_003789085.1 Penaeus vannamei
TATTTCAGTCAGAATTTGATGATCTGTCTGCTACAAGAAACATGATTCCATCACCATTACGAACCTTTGATGTTATCAGACCCGACACGTCTTGCAAATGACAAGTGTAACGGGAAGTTGTATAACATTAACAAAAATAATATTGTGAATTATCGGTAAATTGGGTAATATCTTTGACAAAGGTGAATGAAACAAAATATTTTACGTTAGTGATAATAGGTATGCAAATGACAAGGGTGGGTCCAAGAAGCGTAGATACAGTATAATAAGATACTGAGGAAAACATCCATAATAACATTGATAGTAACAGTATCAGTGATGATAATCATGAAAATAAGAAAAAAATATAGAAAACAATGCGAGTATAAAACAGTATAAAGAATAGAACCACCATCATCAGAATAAGATTAATAAAAGTAACAGCAATGATGAGAATAATGAGAAAAAGAATAATAATGGCAATGAGGATAATAGAAAAAAATGATATCGATAACAATGATTAAATACAATAACAACAATAGTAATTACAACAACAAAATTTGATAACATTAACAATAACAATAATGATAATTGTAATTATAATGGCGAAGATGATAATAGTATTAGTGATAATGATAAGAATTATGTTAAAATATTAATAATTTAAATGATAACTTTAATAGCATTATTATTATTACTGATGATAATAAATATTTCAATAATAATGATAATAAACATCATCATTCTTATCAGTATAATAATAATAATATAAAGATAATAATGATGAAAAATGATAATACCAGTAATAATGACATTATTAAGGATACACTAACAATGATAATAACAATGATATTACTACCGATAATAGAAAAGATAGTCATAACAATGAAAATTATAATGGTAATGATAACAATGATTATGATGCTAGTAATAATAATGGCAATAATAACAAAAGCACCAATGAATATTGTAATGATATGATTAATACAAATTATAATGGTGATAACAGTTATAATGATAATGATGGTAATGATAACATTAATAATATTAAATAATAATATAAATCATTATTATAATAATGGTAATAAGAATACGACCATGCTGATGATGATGAAAATAAAAATAAAATTAGTGATAAAGATAGAGTTAGAAATAAAGATGAAGTTGATGGCAATAATAACGATGATAATCCAAATAAAAACAACTTCAGTGATGTTAAGAGACGGTAGTATATCGGGTTCCAGAAAAAAAGCCGTGACAGTGATATATATAAGGAGCGAGAGGGACTATTTCTGCTTCGTTTTTGTGTCCTTTCTTTTCACTGAAGATATATTGGAGATAAATAGACAGAACGATGGAGTGAGTATAAGAAAGAAGGAAAGGGAGTGTGTGGTAAGACGGAAACTCCTCCGAGACATAAAACTCATTGATTACCTTTTGTACAAATATTTGCGGTTGCAAGTGCCTGGCTTGTTTGCTCTTGGTGGTGTAAAAAGTAATATGTTTGGTGCTAGAGTTACGTTACAATAATATCATTCATTTTTTGTATTTAGAAATGTAAATGTGTGAATATATCATGTTCCATCCACTTTATTTTCGCATTTTTTCTCTCTCACTTTCCGCAGTGTGTGTATTTACTCCTTACTCCTCTTCGCTTTCCTCTCGCGGTTCCCCCACACGCCACAAATCTCATCCTCGCTCTCTTCCCCTTTCCTTTCGAGAGTCATTTATTCTCCGACCTTCCTTCCTCCGCAGATTCATTCGCCTCTATCTGCTTCCGTAGGAATCATCACCATCGCCATCTTCCTCCTCTCCTTTTCGTCCGCATCCTCCTTAGAGGGACATCCTCCTTGCCTCGAGGTTAAAGAAGGGTATTTTTACCTAGATGGAAGCCTTATGGGTCTGGTTCCTTTGTGTCCGTTTTAGCCTTGTATGGGATTCCATTTTTTCCCTCCTCGCTCTTTTTACCTTCTATCTTTTCCTTTTCTTTTTATTCCTTTTTTTACTCCTCCAAGTACTCAAACACCCTTAACGAGAAACGTCACAGAATATTACGAGTAACTCCATTACATTACGCCGCTTGATGGACCCTTTGTTGTCTGTCTCCACGCCCGGGAAACGCTCCTGTTTTTTCCCCCGTCCCTTCCATCACAGGCTTTATGGAGGGGGACTTATGAGTACTGTGCCTCTGATTTATGGCAGCGGCCGTAAGCTCCTGCCTCCGTGTGTACAGAAATCACTCGATGTGAAACGACGACAGATGCGCCGTCTTAGCGAGGAGCTGATCCGTTCCTGCGATGAAGATGGGGATGAATACAGAGCGATAGTGATAATACTAATGATAATGAAATAATGATAATAATCATCATGATGACAAGGGTTATAATGGCATGAAGAGGGAAGGAAAAGTAAACCAGAAAACAACAATTGTGATGAAATAATAATAATAATCATGATAACAAGGGTTATAATGACAGGAAGAGGGAAGGAAAAGATAGTGATAATACTAATGATAATGAAA
>NW_020869484.1:450391-453861 GCF_003789085.1 Penaeus vannamei
CATTATCTCTATGGCGGTAAATATACCTTCTTGACGTTATTGTGGCGAGAGATTAAGCGGTGTTCGCGTGTTTCTTGAACGAGACGGAGGAGGTCATTGCCGGGACCTGCATTTGTCGCTGGCGCAGAGTTATGTCAGGTGGAGCGCGCGGGATGAGGTCGAGGGAATTCAGACCCGGTCCTCCTCGGCGGGGACGGCTCGGCAATGTGTGAGGGGAGGGGGGAGGGGGTTGAATTTGAGGAAAATTCCATTCTTAAAGTGGTAAATACACATGAAAATACACGTACCCCAAGTGTAATACACACACACATACATACATCCATACATACATATGAGTATATGCTTACATACATATATATATATGTGGTGGTGTGTGTCGTCATATATATATATATATATATATATATATCTATATCTAATATATATATATATATATATATATAGTATATATATATAATATATATTGTTTATTAATTATTAATTATCAATTTGTCTTATTTATAATTTATTTTTCTATATACCCTTTTAACTCTCTCTCCTGCAGGATTCCTCAACTGCCGGCCCTTCAGCTGCCCTTCTCTCTCGTCGCCTCCTTAACTCCCTCAATTGCTCGCTCCTCCTTCGTCAGGTGAATGCTCACCTTCTCCTAAAATGGGTCCAACGACACAGCGACAGACAGTTTTTTAGCATCACCGGTATTGGTCTAACACCTCGGCGCACGGCATGAATTCGCTATATTCAAGGGGTCATAACCAAAGAGTCTTTTCTGTCATCAGCTGTTGTGGTCATCAGCTGTTGTGCGGTCATCAGCCTTGTTGTGGGCTTTGTGTGCATCAGCTGTTTGGTCATCAGCTGTTGTGTCACATCACAGCTGTGGTCATTAGCTTTGTGTCATCAGCTTGTTGTGGTCATCAGCTATTTGGTCATTCAGTCATCAGTTTGTGGTCATCAGCTGATTCAGTGGCGTCATCAGCTGTTGTGGTCATCAGCTGTTGTGGTCATCAGCTGTTGTGGTCATCAGCTGTTGTGGTCATCAGCTGTTGGTCATCCATCAGCTGTTGTGGTCATCAGCTGTTGTGGTCATCAGCTGTGTGTCATCAGCTGTGTGTCATCGTCATCAGCTGTTGTGGTCATCAGCTGGTCATCAGCGCATTTGCTCCTTTCGTTGTCTGCGCAGTCGGTGTTGGTCGCTCTGCCCGGTCTGTGTTTTCGCCGGCGGACAGCATGCTCTTCCTGCGTCTTCAGAGTGATGATGATGGTAGTGATGGGATAGTGATGATGGGGAGATGATGATGATGATGGTGAAGGTGATGATGGTGATGATGGGGATGATGAGGATGAGGATGGTGAAGGTGATGGGATGGTGATAATGGTGATGATGATGGCGGCGAATGTGATGATGATGGTGATATTGATGATGATAAGGGTGATGGTGATGATAATAATGATAGTGATGAATATGATTAAACTGTTTTTATCTTTGCTATTATCATTGAAATTATCATTATTAGTATTATTTTCATAATTTTTATCGTTGCAGTTATCATTATTATTATCTTACTATCATTATCATTATTATCATTATCGTTTTTATCATTACTGTTATTTGTATTGTTATTACTATTTCTATCTTTATTATTGTTATCATTATTATGATTATTATTATTATCATTATTATTATTATTATTATTTATGTTTTATTATTATATTACTATTATTATCATTATTATATTACATTATATATTATATATTATATTATATTATTATTATTATTATTATATTATTATTATTATTATTATTATATTATTATTATTCATCATTATCATCATTATTATTACTATCACCATCATTATGATTGTTATTATTATCATTATTATCATCATCATTATCACCATCATCGTCATCATCCTAATAATTCAAATCTTCATTCTTAACAACAGTTTCAAATAGAAACATTAAATCCTGTAACATGGAAAATGCGCACAAAATAAACCAATAAAACACGAGAAAGACATAAAAGTAAATATTTCATACACGATGGATTGTGGGATAAGATTAGGTATAAACACATGAAGCTCAAATTATGGTATAAATCCGTCATATGAATTTCATTTGCAGCATTTCGACGAAAAAAAACAGCACAATATTCGCTCCTAAGTAACATTAAGCAGAGATAAAGTATTCATGATAGTTGGCACGAAGTTGGAGTATTAAGAGATGGACGTAAGAGTTTACGACAGCAAACTCGCCAACTTGTGCACAGCTTCTCGACGTTTAGGCCATCGAGAGAGGCAGACAATGAGTAATAAATAGTTATGGGTGATTATCTTAGTTCTTTATATACATATTTAATTAAAGGTGGAGCATCTCTAACAAGATTTCCATTGCAAATAAATGATACAGGGTGTTTTTACTTTTAACCATCTGCATAACACACAGGCTATTCCAAACCTTTATTTTTCTTGGGAGTTAGAGTAAGAGAATAAGTAAGAGGAAGAGCCATCGTCTGAACAAGCAGGGTCATCAACGCAAATGTTCCTAATGTAATATGCAAGTCAACATTTATTTAGCTTCGATACTAAACGGTCATCGTAGCTGGAAAATAATAAGGGACACGGAATTCTTTGCACTGAAATAGCACCGGTACAGCTAACTATAGCCGCCCTAAGAGGGTCAGCTTTAAAGAGAAACCGACCAGAGAAAGGACAAATAGGCTACCCAGAGTAGACTGAATATCATATGGAGTGGAAAATGTTTCTTAATGAGGGAGACGAATATACCAGGTAATCATTTTATGTTTAATTAGGGAGATGATAAAGTATTCAGTCACCTTTCAGCTGAATACAGTGGTAGAGTGTAGTAAAACGAGTCGACCCAGTATTTCATTTTAGGCACAGGTTAATTGGGTGATTAATTGAACGTCACTAGGAAAATGATAGAATACTCCATTAATAACTGGACTGCAGAACAGAACGAAAAGAATGGTTGAACCATTTCCAAACCGATCAATGCCGATATTTCATGCTTTACTTCTTTGGTTCCCACTGTGACTTTGGACCAGTTTTAACTACTGAGGCTGCACTAGAAGAGCAAAGAATCGAGAGTGAGTGGTCCCCATGGTGGCTGGCACTGACAAGGGGATCGAGACGGCTAACTACTTCATTTAATTCCCAGTAGGAGTAGTGTGATATGAATTTATATATGTCACGGAATCTCATAGCCATCCAAGATCATTTAACTTGATGACGCATTTTCTTGGTATCTTATGGATATTTAATTGATGTATTCAAAAGTTTAATTACCTTTTTTCCATGAAAAATTATTTTTCGGCATTTTTTTTTTTCTTTTTATTGTTTTACTAAACGCTATATCGCCTTCACTACCAGATGGTATATGGTCGGCTAACCTGCATTCCCTCGAAGTGATTTCGCGTAGTTCCTTGTTATCATTCATTTGCAATCATGTTTCGT
>NW_020869484.1:465017-472517 GCF_003789085.1 Penaeus vannamei
AATTGTTACAGTAATGACGGTAATATTAAAAGTAATAGTGATAACAACAAACAATGATGATAATTCTGATACTAATGATAATACTAAAGATAACTATTATACCAATGGTAATGAAAATCACAATGATAATAAAAAGACTGATAATAAAGATAATGGTAATGATGAAGGTGATGAGGATATAAATGATAATGATAATAATGATAGTCATAGCAATGACCTTCGTACCGAGCCCTGGGAAAGCTGAACTTCAAGCCCTTTCCACAGCTGACAGCAGTTCGCTAAGCAAGTGGTCAGATCGTCTCAGATCCTGTTGCGGTGCGGGAGCGTTGGGCTGAGTATTTCGAGCAGCTGTACCGGGTTGACCCACCAGCAGCTGACTTGGATGCAGGCAGTGTCGAGATCCCGTTGCCGAACCCACCCATCAGTGAGGAACCACCCTCCCTACTTGAAGTTAGCGCGGCGACCTCCAAGTTTAAGAGTGGTAAAGCAGCGGTTATCTGCGGCATCCCAGCTGAACTGTTCAAGGTTGTTGGTGAATCTATGGCGCGGGTTGCATGCTGTCCTACGATGGCAAAATCACTGGTAATTGGAGAGGGAAAGGAGATCGATGGGACTACAGCAATCACCGAGGCATCCTACTGCTCTGTATACCAGGCAAGGTTTCCCTCACATCCTTCAGAGACGTATCAGAGACCACCTACTGAGGCATCAATGGCCGGAGCAATCTGGATTCACTCCTGGTAAGTCCACAACAAACCGTAAACAGGCACAAGAACTGCTACTTGCACAATCCGTGATCGCCAGCTCAAGCTATACGGCCAACTGGTTCACTTCGTACAGGATGGCCCTGCCCACCAAGCTGTCTCTGTGCGAGACAACCCTGGATGGAGGAGGCCCGTGGGACGACCTAGGAAGTCGTGGCTTGGGCAGATCAATCAAATCTGTCGTGAGGAGCTCGAGATGGGCCGAGTCCCTGCCGGGCGGCTTGCCATGAGGGACCCTCGCAGTTGAAAACTACACGCCCCCATTGGCGTTAGCTCCCGAATGACGATGATGATAGCAGTGAAAGTAGTAATAATGATGATAAGATACCAATAAGACTAGTAATGATGATAACGATGATGAAGATATTATGATAATGATAATAATAATAATAGTAACAATAACTATGATAATAATGATAATGATAATTATGATAGTAATATTAATCATAGTATCAATGATAATTCTAATAACGTAGATAATAATGATTGAAATAACAATAATAATGACATTAACAATTATAATAACATGGATGATAATAACAATCATAAAGAAAATAATAATAACAATAACAGTTACTATAAAAATAATGGTAATGATAATGATGATAAGGATGACAATAACAATAATGACGATAATAGTGATAATAAGGATAATGAGGATAAATGATAATGTTAATTAAGATGTTAAGTAATAATAATGATAATAATAATAGCAATAATTGGGAGGATAAAAATAAAAGTAATAAAAGCGATAATAATAATGATAATATTGATAATGATAATAATGATAATAGTAATAATGATTATGAAAATAACAGTAATAACAATATCAATAACAATATAAATATTAATAGTAATGATAATACTGATAGTAATAAGAATGAGTATTATAAAATTAATAGTAAAAATAATGATAATAATAACTTTAATAATGATAATGATAATAAAATGACCATAATGATAATAATGATAACACTGAGTAATCCTAATAAACAATAAGAATGAAAAGAAGAGTAAAGAAAGAAGAGGTAATGTAAAATATAATGGAAACCAAAGGAAAATATCTACAGTAACAATTCAGCTTTTCCTGCATGCAGAAATATCTTCTCTTTCTTTACTCCAGCCGCAATATTTTTCCCTCCCCTCCTCCCCCCCCCCCTTCTTCTCCCCTCCACTTGCACCCCTTTCTCTGGCCCTCTCCTTCTCCCTCTCTCTTTACCGCCTCCCTCCTCTTCCCTCTCACTTCCCTAATCTCTCTTACTGCCCTATCCCACTTCTCCACTCTCTTTGCCGCTCTCTTCTCCACCGCCTCTTCACCTACTCCCCTCTCCCTGTGCCTCCTCTCTCCACTCTCTTTACCTCCTCGCTCCTGCTTCCCTCCTATCTTCCTCCTCCTCCTCCTCCTGCTCCATCTCTCCACTCTCTCTTCCCTCTGCCTCTCCGCCGTGCCCCCCCCCCCCCCAACTCCTTCAACCTCCTCCCACTTTCCACGAGCAAGAAAGCGCAAGAATTTAGCGCCCCCGAATAAGTTTATGTTGCGGAATACACAAGTTAACATTCGATATTCAAGTGCAGGCCTGAGCGGGTCGGGTTCCTCCTCTGGGGCGGCGCCTCTCCGCTCTCCACGCACTTTTATTGCCGTTATTATTACTATTGCTGTTCCTGCGGCTGTTCCCACGCTTTGTTGGACTTGTTGCTGTTATTGCTGTGGGCGCTGTTGTGGTTGTTTTATTCTTATTTTCGTATTTCTTATTCAGTGTCATTATTTCTGATGTTTATATTCCTTATAGCCGTCATTAATACATTATCTTTTATTATTTTATTATCATCGTCGTTATCATTATCAATATCATCATTATATATATGACGATTATCATTATTGTTTTTGCTATTATCATTATCATTGATATCTTCATTATCAATTTCATTAGCATTATTATTATTATTATCATCATTATTTCATTAGCATCATTATCATTACTATCACCTTTAATATCACTGTCATCTTTGATATTTTCGTTATCCTTTTCATTATCACCATAATGATTACTACTACCATTACCGCCATCACCATCATCCCCTTAAAAAAATATTTTCCTCCTTCCTCTCCCTCCTCCGGCTCCCTCTCCCTCCTCCAGCCCTCTCCCTCCTCTAGCTCCTCTCCCTCCTCGGCTCCTCTCCCTCTCCGGCTCCCTCTCCCCTCTCCAGCTCCCTCTCCCTCCCTCCTCAGCTCCCTCTCCCTCCTCCAGCTCCCTCTCCCTCCTCCAGCTCCCTCTCCCTCCTCCAGCTCCCTCTCCCTCCTCCAGCTCCCTCTCCCTCCTCCAGCTCCCTCTCCCTCCTCCAGCTCCTCTCCCTCTCGCTCCCTCTCCCTCCTCCACTCCCGCCCTCCTCCCTCCTCCGGCTCTCTCGGCTCGGCTGCTCCCTCTCCCTCCTCCGGCTCCCTCTCCCTCCTCCGGCTCCCTCTCCTCCTCCCTCCCTCTCCCTCTCCGCTCCTCTCCCTCCTCCGGCTCCTCTCCCTCCTCCGGCTCCCTCCTCCCTCCTCCAGCTCTCCTCTCTCCTCTCCCTCTCCCTCCTCCCTCCTCCTCCTCTCCTCCGCTCCCTCCCTCTCCGGCTCCCTCCCTCTCTCCAGTCTCCTCTCTCCAGCTCCCTCTCCCTCCTCCGCTCCCGTCTCCCTCCTCCGCTCCTCTCAGCTCCTCCAGCTCCCTCTCATCCTCCGGCTCCCTTCCTCTCCAGCCCCTTTCCTCCTCCCTCCGCTCGCTCCTCTCTCCGCTCCGTCTTGCTCCCTCTCCCTCCTCTCGGGCTCCCTCTCTCCTCCAGCTCCCTCTCCTCCTCTCCATCCCTCTCCTCCTCCCTCCCTCTCCCTCCTCCAGCTCCCTCTCCCTCTCCCTCCCTCTCCCCTCCCTCCCGCCCCGGCTCTTTACCTCGGCTGGCTCTCCTGGCCTCTCGCGCTCTGCCTTGAATTCCTTCTTGTGCACGAGAGTTACTCGGCTTTGTGCTCGGCCGCCTTTGTGGTGGTTTGAGGTAGGGAATAAAAGTTTGTATTCATGTGCTCGTGCATATGCGTGTGTACTTGTGTATGTGTGTATGTATGTATGCATATATGGAGGAATGCATGCCTGTATGGATGTACGTTTGCATGTATTTAGTGAATTATTTTTTCTGTCTCTCCTGCTTCCATGTTTATCTGCCCATCTAGTAATTTATCAAAATATGTGTGCAGCAATCTTTTTACTGAATGGGTAGGCATTTGTATGTTTTTACTTGTTGTGAACAATTAATGTGTCCCGTACTATGTTTTAGGTGAGGTGTTTCTTTTTACTAAATGCATATACATAACATACATATATATATATATATATATATATATATATATATATATATATATATATATATATATATATATATATATATATATATATATATATATACGTATATATATACATATTTATATATATATATATATATATATATATATATATATATATATATATATATATATATATATATATATATTAATATATATATATATATATGTATATATATATACTGTGTGTGTGTGTTGTGTGGTGTGTGTGTGTGTGTGTGTGTGTGGTGTGTGTGTGTGTGTGTGTGTGTGTGTGTGTGTGTGTGTGCACATACCGGATGCGTGCTTATTTTTGCTTTCGTGTTGGAGGCCCTGATATTCCCCTTCCTTGTTTACGTGCTTTCAGTATTTTTCTTTTATCTTCCATAACCCGTATGCCCTTTTTATCACCTTTGCTTTTCTCCTCTTTTCTGCGCCTTTCATCGTCCTTTCTTCCCTTGTGTCTTTCCTCCTCTCCTCATATCCCTTCCCTTCTTCCCTTTATCATTTGCTCTCCCTCTCCTCGTCGTCTTCTCCCTTCTCTCGTCCCTCCTCATTTTCTTCCCTTCTCCTCTTCACTCTCTTCCTTCATTTGTTTCTGCTCTTCTTTCCTTTTGTCCCGTTTCTCTCCTTTTCATTCTCCTGACCTTCTCTTCCCCACCCCCTCTCTCCTCATTCCTTTTCTCCGTTCCTCTCCACTCCCTCATCTTTAAGTCCATCGTCTCCTCCCTCTTTTCTCTTGCAGTTTTCTTCCATCTCTTCCATGTCTCTTCTCCCTCCTTTCTTTCTTCTCTTTCCTCTCCCCCCTTCCTTACTGCGACCCAATGCCTTCACCTCCTACTACTCCTCCTCCTACTCATTCTCCCTCTTTTCTTCTCCTCCCTCTTCTTCCTCCTCCTCCTCCCTTCTCCTCCTCCCCCTCTCTTACTCCTACTCTTCCCACTCCTCCTCAGCTTCACTGCCTCCACCTCCTACTCCTACACTTCCTCCCTCTTTTCTTCCCCTCCCTCCTCCTCCTCCTCTTCCACTCCTCCTCTTCTCCTATTCCTCCTCTCCTCCTCAGCTTCTCTCCTCTCCTCCTCCTCCTCCTCCTCCCACTACTTCTCCTCCTCCCTCTCTCATCCTCTTCTCTCCTCCTATTCCTCCTCCTCCTCCTCCACTACTTCTCTCCTCCCCTCCCCGTCATCCTCCTCCTCCTCCTCCTCCTCCTCCTCCTCCTCCTCCTCCTCCTCCTCCTCCTCCTCTCTCTCCACTACTTCTCCTCCTCCCCTCTTCCGTCCTCATCTTTCTCCTCCCCTCTCCGTCCTCATCTCCTCCTCCTTTTATTCCTCCACTCCTCCTCCTCTCCTCCTTCCTCCTCCTCCTCCTCCTCCTCCTCCTCCTCCTCCTCCTCCTCCTCTCTCCTCCTCCTCTCTCCTCCTGGTGCTTGTTATGCCCGAAGCCTCGTCTGGCGGCGGCCGAAGGCTATCTTTGAGCACGAGAGTTTGTTGTGTAACGACATTATTTTGTGCCTCGAAAGGGATCAGTCGATGAAGGAGGGAGGGAGGGGATCGGGAGGAGGGAGGGAGGGAGGGAGGAAAGCAGGGAAGGGATGGGAGGGAAGGAGGAAAGCGTAAGAGGAAGGAGGAAAGGAGGGGGGGAGGGATAGGAGGGGAGGGAGGAAAGGAGGGAGGGAGGATAGGGAAGGAGGGAGGGAGGAAGGGAGGGAGGAAAGCGTAGGAGGAAGGGAGGAAAGGGGGGGGGGGAGGATAGGGAAGGAGGGAGGGAGGAAGGAATGCGTAGGAGGAAGGGAGGAAGGAAGGAAGGGAGGGGATAGGGAAGGAGGGAGGGAGGAAAGCGTATGAGGAAGGGGGAAGGGAAGGAGCGGATAGGAAAGGAGGGATAGAGGAAGTGAGTGAGTGAGGGAGAGAGGAGGAGAAAAGGGGAATGAGGAAATAAGGAATGAATGGAGATGGGAGAGAGAATGAAGAGAAAGGGTGAGAGGAGGAGAAGGGGAGAATTAGGGGGAAAAGAATGAGAGGAGGAGGGAAAAGGAAAGGAGGGAAATGTGTGAGACGATAAGAAACGAGAGAGGAGGGAGGGGTTGAGCTGTTACATATAAGGAGGGGAGTGAGGGGGGGTTTAAGGAGGATTAGCTGTTGTAATAGGGGGGGAGGGGGAGAGGGGCTAATAAAGAAGGGAGGAATATTTTTATCTTTATAGATATTATCACTATTGTTATTATTATCCTTATCATCATTAATTCTATAAATATTTTCATTATCCTCTCGCATAATGTGAAGACTGATATTGTCAATATTCCAACTACTTTTGCTTTGACATTCATTATTATTATCATCATTGCAATTATATTAGTTTCAAGTGTGCTTACTATCATATTACTTCTCTTATCATTATCATTGTGGTCTTTCTTATTATCACTGTTATCCTTATTTCTACTATCATCATGAATCTTATTGTCACTCTGATTCTTTCCATTATCCCTTTTATTATCCTTACAATTATCATCATCATCATCATCATTAAATACCTTATTATTAATTTTTAATGATGAGGATGATAATGATAATGAAAATAAGGGTTATGATGATAATTATCATTAATAATCATTATAATCATTATTTATTGTGTTTTTGTTATTACTTTTCATCTAAATCATGACCAGCATTATTACCAGGGTCTCCTCTCCCTTCCGCTCTGCCACCCACTCCCTCCCAAGTCAACTTCCCTCTTCTCTGCCCACTTGAACCCCTACATGCTCCCTCCCCCCCCCCTCTTCCTCCTGAACTCTCTCTCACTTCCTCCGGCCCGTCCTTCCCTTCCCTCCCTCTCCCATTCCCCCTTTTCATCCCCCTCCTTTTATACGTCCCCTTTTACTCTTCAAGTCCTCTCGCCGACTTCATATCCTCTTTGATCCCTCTTTCTCTCCCTCTCCCCTCTCCTATCTTTCCTCTCCGCCTTCCTCGAGGATAGACGTGCAAATATCATGCATAAAGGGATGGTCTAACTACTTCGGAAGGATAACAATAGTAATGATAACAGCAACAGCAATAGTGATGATAATAACAATAACAGCAATATTGATAATGATGATGATGATAATAACGATGTTAAATGAGTTATAAAAAGGCTACATATCAATCCGTAATGCAAAGCGTTTGTGTGTGGTCATCTCATTCTTTGCCATTCATGTCATCAGTTATCACCTCTTTTAATACCGAAATGAATTGAGTTCAAGTCCGCAACGAGATAGATCATGTTTCCAGGGATAGGAAACCCATCATGTTTTAGAAGGTAAAGGCTCGGGTCACAGATGCATGGATATGATTTCAATATGTGTGTGTGTGTGTGTGTGTGTGTGTGTGTGTGTGTGTGTGTGTGTGTGTGTGTGTG
>NW_020869484.1:475017-477517 GCF_003789085.1 Penaeus vannamei
TACAAATTAGAATATAAAATGCAAATACCAAAAATACATCGAGACCCACACGGAAATGATTTGAAAATTTAGGTGTGAAACAAAGGAAAATTTGGGGGCTGGCAAGGAATAGGCGTCCCATTCATCCTGGACGAAGCGACTGCAGGGTTAATTAGGCAATTAGTCGTGACCTGGCTACATAATTAGGATATCTAATATTGGTTCTTTTGTTTTGTTAAACCTTAGATTCTTCATGAGGAAGCGCTTGGATTCGAAACCTTATCTGAAATTACGAAATGGCCTTTAATCGCACGACATTTGCTCATAGCTTTACACACAGCGAAGAACTGGCCCCACGCGGCAGGGAAACGCATGCCTCAGTCGCCAGCTGGTCAAGGACGGGACTATCGCTGTGAGATCGTTTTCGGGTGTTAGTCAGAACGATTCTGAGGGACGCCGGGTGTGCAGGGAATGATCGTATATTGTCCGCATCAGTTTTATTACCGTTAAGAAGTCGTTAAAGATCATTCATTTTCCGAGTGTTACTTTAGCATCAGGCTTCGTGTAAACTGACATTCAAATCAGTAACGTTTTGGTATATCTAATGTAGATTTAATTTGGCAATGAATAATGGGATAGAATTTTCAGAAAGACCGAAATAATAATTGTATTCGGTATAACAGGGAACAGATAATACTTCTAAGAAAGGTAAAAGGGGATATTTTTTTGTTATTATTATTTTATTTCTTTATGATTTTATCTACCTTTTTCCGAAAGTTAAATAATATGAAGAGAAGAGATTTTTAGATATTCATTCCACTTGATGTAATTTTTGTATTTGTTTTGATTGAAATACACTTTGACTTTTACTAGAGAGATGACAGGCATGCAAAGTGATTGATCTTGGCCAAAATATTTTTTGTAGTTGTTTGGTAAAATCCATGGCTTTTACCAAGGACTTTTATGCCAGTCAGTTAGTAAGAAAATCCAGTATATTAAAGCTAGCATGTCAAGAGTTTTTCTTAAATTCTAGTATTCAACGTTAAATATTTTTAACAGTTAATTTATTTTCTTTAGATAGATCCTAGCTAATGATTATTATAATAATAACAATAATAATACTAACCGCGGCATTGATTATAAAAATGACGTTGATAATGTTGAGGATAATAATAATTAGAGTCATGTGAATAATACAAATGGTAATAGAAATGATATTGATAGTTATTATTAACTATGATTATTAGCTTGTCGACAATTTTAATGATATGTATAAGAGAAAATAATATTCATATGAACAGTATGAATCATGTGAATATTCATATTAATAATGATAGTAACGATAACATTAATAATAATGTTAATGATAGTAATAATGATGATAAAAATCATAATGATAACAATAACAGTAATGATAATAACAACAATAGTAATAATAACGAGAATAGTAATAACAACAATATCAATAATGATAACAAAACAGCAACACCTATAACCATGATAATAAGGATAATAATAATAAGGATGATACTACTACTACACAACTAAAATTAATGATAATGAGGCTGTTTATGATGATAATTATATTGATGATAATAGTTATAATGAAAATAATAATAACAGTAGACATGGTAAAATTTATGATAACAATTATGCTAACCATGATAATAGTAATGATAAAGGTAACGATGATAATGATGATGTTGATGATGATGAGGAGGAGGAGGAAGAGAAAGGTATAATAATGATGAAAGTAATAAAAACGATAATGAAATCAAAGCTGATTGATAACAACAACAAAAAACTTTCATAATAACACTGATCATGATCATAGCGATACCAATGATAATAAGAGTCGTGATGAAAACCGCTATTTCGTGGGAATAAATACGAACGTGCATTTTGGAAAGAAAAGTGGTGTAGACACAGAATGTGAAAAAAAGCGAGAGAAAAAGGGGATGAAATGAGCTAGTGTTGCTGAGAAAAATCATTTGATTAACCAGGAGATCGGGATTTTCCCTCGAGAGCTGTTGACGGTGTAAAGCCAGAGAACTTGCAATGTTTATTTTCATTCTTTATTCTGGTTATTACCACGAAGACAACATTCCACTCGCGCAGTAAAAAAAGGGTGACTTATTGAATTCATTTGGAACCCAAGGTAATTCGGTGGAGAAATGTGTTATGGAATGTCCTAGAAGCAGACACAAAAACGTGCTATGAAATGGTAATGTTTTTTGAAAAGTGGGTTTAAAGATTGATATGTGAAACATCAGCGACACATGTTGCTAGAGCTGCAACATGTATTTTTTTGCAGTGCTAATAACGTCTATAATCTGGCTCACTAGTGTAAGGGAAATTATGTGTTTTTTAAAAGGCCCCGTTCATCTGACTCAGTCAAGTGAGCACTACAATAGATCAGAGAAAATATGTATAATTAGATGCATGAATGGCAGATAATTACATGAATACAGGAAACAATGAAATTCAGACACGATAAAAAAAAAAAAAGCATCTCTCTCTC
>NW_020869484.1:485017-492517 GCF_003789085.1 Penaeus vannamei
TTCCTGTGATAGGGATTTTTTTTTTTTATCTTTATTCATTATCTATTTTTATTTATTCTGTCTTTGTTCTTATTCATTTTCTTTATTTCTTTCTGTTTTCTACTCTTATTTTCATTTATCATTTATATTTGATTTATTTTTTATTTATATTTTCATCTATTTCCTTTTACTAGGTTTATCTATTCTTCATTTTCATTTATTTCTATCAATTTTCATAAGAATTTCCCAGCAAACTGTGGCACTTTCATGTCAATTAATGCCATAAACGTCACATCATAGTCTTTAGGAAACACTATCATGATTTTACGAAGATACAAAAGATACACATACTCATTTATATGAAAATTGATATTAATTTACACGCGCACATACCTTTCACAGCACAACCGTATTCACATTGCGGCCCAGATCATGCTCACTGTTCTGTGTGTCGTGTATTTCTCGGTTTTAGGACCATTGTTTATTTAACAAATGCATCCTCCTTCACACACTTTAAAACATCATAAGCACCCGCATAGTATATATACATTTATATATGTATATATATATATATATATATATATATATATATATATATATATAATATAATATATATATATATATATATATATATATATATATATATATATATATATATATAATATATATATATATATATATATATATATATATATATATATACATACTTCACGACCAGTGATAATAGAAAACAAGCATTTTATTTCCTCTTTAATCCAACTAAACTGGTATGATTTTGATGTTGGAAGAACTGTTTTTGTTCAAAGAAGATACCAGTTTAGTTGGATTAAAGAAGAAAGAAAATGCTTGTTTTTCTATTAACACTGGTCGTGAAGTTTATTGCATGTCTCCGCTTCCCAGCTGGAAGTTCCACGGCAACTACTCTCTCTCTCTCTCTCTCTCTCTCTCTCTCTCTCTCTCTCTCTCTCTCTCTCTCTCTCTCTCTCTATATATATATATATATATATATATATATATATATATATATATATATATATATATAATATATATATATATATTGTGTGTGTGTGTGTGTGTGTGTGTTGTGTGTGTGTGTGTGTGTGTGTGTGTGTGTGTGTGTGTGTGTGTGTGTGTGTGTGTGTGTGTGTGTGTGTGTGTGTGTGTGATATATGATATGTGTCCGTATCAAAGCAGTTTTTAATTATGTGTTTCTTGGCCTTTTTTGTGTATATTTCTTCCTTATTGGGTTTCCTCATCCTTCCTCTTCCTTATCAACTTTCTCTTATCCCAAAAAAAATCCCTGATTATCTTCATCAATTGCCGTAATCTCATGTTCATCAGAGAAGATCAGTTTCTCCGCGGATTTCGTTCATTAGCGTTAATTAACCGAAGTTATTACCAACCTTCCTTAAAACGAAATCATTAATAACGCTCATTACGCGATATAATTAATGCTTATTATACGATATTTTGATAGAGATACGGCTCCTTTCCTCCCGCCCTGTCTCTCTGGCCTCTCCAAGCCTAGGATTAAAATATGCAAAGTGGGTAAATCTCTTGAATTATTTCGCTAATCATAGTTTCAGCCGAGTTGAGTTCGCTAAATATCTGATATCCTTGAGCATAGTTTTTTTTCTTCATAGTTTGACTCATGTTCGTCTTGCTATCTTTAGAACTGAAATTCCCGCGCACATTCGATGTAAACAAAGACTAAAGGGACCCGGATGTAAAATGTTGCATGTGTGGTTTATTTTTCGGATGCTGTTGTGGATTCGATCTTCTTTTTGTAGCTTTGTATATCTTTTGTTTTATCTATGGATGCTCTTAACTTTACTCTCTCACTCTCTCTATCTGTCTATATTTACCTATCTATCTGTCTGTCTGTCTATTTATCTATCTAGCTATCTATCAATCTATCGGTCTATGTGTTTGTATATATATATATATATATATATATATATATATATATATATATATATATATATATATATATATATATATATATATAAGAAAGAAGAAATGGAAAAGTAGAAGGATGTATAGAAAGGGGAGAAGGAAGAGGGAAAATGGAGGAGTAGAGGGAGGAGGTGTAGCATGAATAAGGAGAGAAGGAGAAGCAGGATAAGAGGGAGGAGACGGAAGACGTCAAATTGGAGGAGGAGGAGGAGGAGGAAGCATAGAAAGAGGAAGAGGAGAAAGAGGAGAGGATAAAAGCCACTCTCTTCTGAAAATTTCTTCGGTAAAATTCAGCTCAAAAGTTTTCCTATTCTGTTCTCAATCTTCTTCTTGGGATATCATTCAAGATGATTCCCAAAGCTTTTCATAAACATATATAATATATATAATATATATATATATATATATATATATATATATATATATAATGTATGTATATATATATATATATATATATATATATATATATATATATATATATATATATATATATTATATATATATATATATATATATATATATATATATATACATATTATATATATATATATAATATATATATATATATATATATATATAATATATATATATATATGCACACATGCACACGCACACACGCACATGCACACATCACACAACACACACACACACACACACACACACACACACACACACACATATATACATATATTCATGATCCATTTATTTATTCATCTTCTTATTCATTCATCTATTTATTCATCTATCCATTCGTTTATCTATCACTCTATTCACCCATTTCTAATCTTCCAGTATGAAAAATAATCACTTAGAGATGCTTCGGATTCCTTTAATAATACCAAGAGCCTATTTGATGAAATCAATATTGCTCTCTTTCTCTCTCTCTCTCTCTATCTCTCTATCGATTTCTCTCTCTATATATATATATCTATCTCTCTCTCTCTCTCTCTCTCTCTCTCTCTTTATTTCTTACCATTATTAGTATCATTATCAAAATATTATCTCTCTCTCTCTCTCTTTCTCTCTCTCTCTCTCTCTCTCTCTCTATCTATCTCTATCTCTTTCTCTTTCTCTCTCTCTCTCTTTATCTACCAATCTATCTATAGGTTTATCTATATTTCTATCTATATGTATACCTACCTATCCATCTATTTATCTATCAATCTATCTATCTATCCATCTACTTACCTATCTATATATCTATCTACTCATTTATTTATGTGTGTGAGTATGCGTGTGTGTGTGTGGTGTGTGTGTGTGTGTCTGTGTGTACGTGTTTGCGTGTAAGTCCTTGTGCGCCAGTTCATGCCTATGAATGTATGCACGGCCATGTATGCAAATTCAGAGCGCAGTTATTTTACGGTCATGTCATAAATTTCTTAGCCTGCTGCACATGAATATTAAAGGCCATGTACCATTTGGATAATTCTTGGATATGTAGGATTTAAAAATTTGATTCAGTGACGAAAGAAATTGAAAGAGTTTGTGGACTGTGTAATGTAGTTTTTTTTCTGAAATGGATTTATCAGTTCCTCTTGAATAGCACCACAATATTTCATTTAAGTCTAAAGCTTAAGAAATGTTATTATGAATGTGTTATCATTACTAATGTTGATCAGCGTTAGTATTATGCTACGCGATGCTGATGTGATTAACATTATAGAGTATAGTTAAGTTGACTTTATTGATAATACAATACTATATAATACTGGTAATGGTATTAAGTTTAAAAAATAATATCATTATTGACAAACCTTATCTTAGTTTGTAATTATTACATGGCGTGGATAGTCTTCTCTTTTTCTTAATTGCTTATTGAGTTTTTGATTAAAGGTTTGAATCTCTCTGAGAGCTGCTGGATATTGAGAACGCTGAGTTATTAAGTATTATTAAGTATGAGGAATCCTTCACTTGGGATTGGATCGCATTTCTTGCTTATTGTGAAGGGAAAAGGTCTTGTTGCAAGAGAGAGCGCTGTAGAATTGAAAGGTGTAGGAAATAAATGAGGATATATTTATAGGATCGATCCCCTAACGCTGAGGGATTAAATTGCCAGGAGATCTGAGGCGTCCTCCGGCGTGGGTCTTAGGAGGTTCAGGTTATTAAAAGATTAGGGTTTCAGTGCTTTCCTCTCTCATTTCTTCATCTTGCTTAATCCTATTTGTGTCTCTTCCTGGTCCTTCCCTCGTTTTCCTCCTGAAGAAGGGGAGATGTTCATGAGTCGCTTTTCCCCCGCAGGAGCACGCGCGCCTGGTGGTGGACCGGCCGGAGATCAAGGACCAGCAGGCGGGCTTCGAGGCGCTGGGCGGCCGCTGCGAGTCGTGCGGGACGTGCGACGAGAGCTGCCTCAAGAAGCTCGGCCTGGAGCACGAGGACGGCTCGCGCTCGCCCTCCAGCATCTCCCCGAAGGCCGAGAAGATGTACACCTTCTTCGAGAAGAGCCTGTCACTGGTGAGCCCCTCGCACTCGCGCCTGGGCGACCACCTGGCGGCGCGGGAGAAGCGCAGCCAGTCGCTGGCCACGCCCGCCGCCATGGCCAACGTGGTCCACTTCCGCGAGCTGCACGAGCGCCGCGCGGAGGACCACCTCCTGCGCACCGTCAACCTCGCCGCCTCCAACGCCGTCCTGTCGCGCATCACGGCGCGTCTCAAGGCCGTCACCAACACGCAGGAGTCCGTCGAGGAAGTGGACGAGGAGGTGGAGCGGTCGGCGGCCGCGGCCATGACCAAGGACGCGCTGGACGAAGCGGCGAGGGCGCGGCGTAGGGGAGGCGAGGCGGCGAGCGAGACGGCGACGCCAGAGTCTGCGGCGGAGGAGGAGGAGGAGGAGGAGGAATCCGATGGCCCTGAGACGACAGACAAGACCGCCACTGAGACCACACCTGCAGAAGAAACAAAGGCGGAGAGCGCTGGGGCAGACACGACGCCCAAAGGAACGTCTTCGAAGGGGCCAGCAGCGAAAGGCGAGGCCTCGGAGGCGACGACCCCGGAGGTGAAAGACGCAGCTGATTCCTCCGCAGAAACACCAAAGACGAAGCAAGACGACTCGACTCCAGGCGAACCGGCGGCAGCCAGTCAAGTCGTCTCTCCTGACGCTGCAGCCAAATCACTCGGTCTAAAAGAGGAGCCGTCAGCGATGTGCCTCCAGGAGCACCAGCTGACGGCCGTTCCTCATGCTGACCCGAGCCAGACAGAGCACAAGCGAATGAAAGATGAACCCCTTGTTAAATAATATTTTTTATTGAGTTACCCATACCTTTGTTGTGAGTTCTATCCGTCGTTTTCTTTAAAGAAAAAAGGAGCGTGTTAGGTGCATGAAACACTCAACCAAAGAGGGTTTGTGTAGTAGTTTGTTAATGCATTGAATGATTTTTTTTTTCTCTCTTTTTACTTAATCAAAAACGTGTATACGTGGAAAAAATCTTTATCCTCGGTGTATATCATATACTGAAAGGACAATATAATGTCTGCTATAATATAGATTTTTTTTGTAACTCCACATAGCGTGCTTCATCTTCATATTGTAACTGCATAGTTATGTGTTAAGGAAAATATCATGTCGATATAAATGTCACCTCAGTAATTCTTGTGATAAATCTCTACAAGTTCAATTCTCCTTCCATTAATACTTAGAAATAAATGGAGATAACACCACATTCCCAGAAAAAAAAAACAATGTCAAAGGTAACGATAATACTAAACAAATGAATTGATAGAATAGATGGAAAATTGTGGATATAAACATCTTCCACTGTCATCTCCATAATGTTGTCGTAAGTAAAATATATTTTCACTTTCTTCCATTCAGCAAAACACAGATTGCAGAAGATTTGAAATAGCTGTTTCTTCATCCTTTCTTAGAGGTCATGCATCTTTTTCTACTATTACTATTTTCACAAGCGTACAAAAAGTATTATTTCCCTCCTTCACAGAGTGTACAGAGCAAAAAAAAAAGACCATTATTATAATAAAAATATAAAAATAATAGATAATAATAAACAAAAAGAATAAAAAATAGTTAAATAGATAAAAATGGCGACCTCTACCACAGACTACAATTTGATCAAAGTCATCTTCATGTTAATCTAAAAAGCGTACGCCAAATACGGTTTACACGCTCATGAAAAATATATATATTATAAAAAAGTTTTATGACCTCTTTGACAGCTCGGAAATTCAGAAACTGGAAAGAATCCGTTTTTACATTTCGTTCATCTCTGAATCTTCTCTGTTGCTTTTGCTTGAAGTGTAACGCTCCCGGGTGAGGGAAGTTATGTCCATTGGGTGTGTCTTGCCTCCGCTTGTAGTTTTTTTGCTTTTTCTCGTTTTTTTGTCCATTTTTTCTTTTCTGATTTTTTTTCTCTGTTTCGGTATCTGGATTTGTCTTTCTTTCTCTGTCTCTGTCTCTTTTTTCCTGTTTCGTCTCTGTCTCTCTCTGTCTGTCTGTGTCTCTGTCTCTGTCTCTGTCTCTGTCTCTGTCTCTCTCTCTCTCTCTCTCTCTCTCTCTCTCTCTCTCTCTCTCTCTCTCTCTCTCTCTCTCTCTCTCTCTTTCGCCCCTCTCTCTCCCCTCTTCTACCTCCTTCCCTCCTTCCCTCCTCTCACTCTTCCCCCCCCCCCCCGCTTCTCCCCATATCATCAATCTCTTCCACATTCCCTAATTCCCTCCTTCCCTTTCCCTTTCTTTCCTTCTCCTCTCTCCTACTTCCCTTTATTTATTTCCCAAGGCAAGCGAGGCAAGGGACACAGATCATCGTCGTTAAATAGGCCTATAAAATACCATACGTGATGTAATTCAACCTTAACATTATCGATCAGCTGATGTAATTCATTCATCGTTGTAATGAAACAAATCTGCAGTTATTCTATTGTTGTTAATTTTTTTTCACTTTTTTTTTCTCTTCATATTTCACCCTTTTCTCATGTGGATGTGTGTGGACGGCCTCCTCAAGA
This sequence comes from Penaeus vannamei, assembly GCF_003789085.1. NCBI lineage: Eukaryota > Metazoa > Arthropoda > Malacostraca > Decapoda > Penaeidae > Penaeus > Penaeus vannamei. Next base: position 491,902 of record NW_020869484.1, read on the forward strand.
TTGTATTGAGGAAATCTCGGTTTGGTTCGTCAATCAATAAACCTTTTCGGGATAATCGAAGTGTTTTTAATTTGTCCTTTTTCATTCGGATTTTTTTTTTTTTTTTTTTTTTTTTTTTTAGAGGGTGATTGAGTGAGTATAGGTGCGTGTATGTGGAATTCATGTCGACTAATTGCAATGGTATGTATGTAGTGTGTGTGGTGTGTGTGTGTGTGTGTGTGTGTGTGTGTGTGTGTGCTTGTGTGTGTGTGTGTGTATGTGTGTAAGTAAGTGTTGAGAGAGAAAAAGAAAAGAAACAGAAAGAGAGAGAGAGAGAGAGAGAAAGAGAAAGAGTGAGGTTGCTTTTGCGACAAAGTCTATCGTAAACAATAAGACGCATTTCCTCTGCTCTGAATATGTTGGACCCAAGAGAAAACAGCCATCATGTCATCAGTCCATTAACATATAACATCAGAATTAGAAACTATATATAATTCTAACCTTTTCTATCTGGAATATCTGTTCAGAGTGTCTGATTAACTCCACGAATATATACTTTCGATTCAGAACAGAACCAGAACTTGCACATGATTGAAAGATGGGGAAATAAAGTCAGCATTGGCAAAGACATGATGCG
>NW_020869484.1:521686-525828 GCF_003789085.1 Penaeus vannamei
AGGAAGAAGAAGAGGAGGAGGAAGGAGGAAGAGGAAGAGGAGGAGGAATAGGAAGGGGAAGAGAAGGAGGGGAGGAAGAGGGAAGAGGAAGAGAAATTGGAATGGGAAGAGGAAGAGGAAAGAGGAAAGGAAAAGGGGAAAGGAGGAAGAGGAATTGGATTGGAAGAGAATGGGAGAGAGGAAAGGAGGAAGAGGAGAGATGAAGGAGGAGGAGGAAAAGAAGATGGGATAGGGAAGAGGAAGAGGAGGAGGAAGAAGAGGAATAAGAGAAAGAGGAAGAGAACGTGGAAGAAGATGAGAAAGAAAAGGATAGAGAAGAGAGAGGGAGATGGAACAGGCAGAATAAGAGGAAATGAAGAATATGAGGAAGAGGAAGGAAGATGGAGAAAATGACAAATGGATATAACGAGAGCTAAACAGACATAGAAAAAACAATGATAACAGACACACAAACAGACACAAACAAACAAAGACAACCAACCAACTATTCATACACCCCCCTCATAACCCCCCCCTCGTCCCGAAAAAAAAAACACACGCACAAAACAACAGACAACAAACACGCAAACAGAAACAAACATTCAAACAACCCCCCCCCTCATTTATAAAACCCTCCCCCCCCCAAAAAAAAAAAACACACACAAAACTCCCCCCCACCTTCATAAACCCCCTACCCTCCCCCCCCCAAAAAAAAAAAAACACACACAAGCACACAAACAACAACAAAACACAGACAACAAAAACACGCAGACAAAGACAAACAAGCAACCATCCATCCAAAACACACCCCTCCCCCTCATAAACCCCTACCGCCCCTGCAACAACAACAACAAAAAAAAAACACGCCCAAACAAACACAAACAAACAGACACACAAGCGAAAGCAAACCTCCCCCCCCAAAAAAAAAAAAAAAACACGCACACACACAAAACAACAACAAAACAAACAGACAGCAGACACGCAAACAAAAACAAACAAGCGACCAACCATACACCCCCTCTCATAACCCTCCCCCTGCCCCACCCCCAGAAAAAAAACACAAGCGCACAAAACAACAAAACAACAAACACACAAACAAAGACAAACAAGCAACCAACCATACACACCCTCTTCATAACCCGCCCTCCCCTCCCCCCAGAAAAAAAACCACACGAGCAAAACAAACACAAAAAACAAACAAGCGACCAAGCATACAACCCCCTTCATAACCACCCCTGCCCCCCCCCCCAGAAAAAAACACACGCACAAAACAACAACAAAACCCAACAAAAACAAACAACAACAACCAACCATACACCCCCACTTCATAACCACCCCTCCCCCTCCCCCAGAAAAACAACAACACACGCACCAAAACAAACAAAACAAAACAACAAACAAGCGACCAACCATACACCCTCTCATAACCCCCCCCCCCGCCCAACAAAGAACACGGAAACAAACAGCAAAAACAACAGTCACGCAAACAAACAAAACAAAAAAAACAAGCAACCAAACCATACACCCCCCTCTCATAACCGCCCTTCCCCCCACCCCAGAAAAAAAGACACCGCACAAAACAACAACAAACAAAAACAAACAAACCAAACAAACCAACCATACACCCCTGTCTAACCCCCCTCCCCCCAAAAAAAAACACACGTACAAAAACAACAAAACAACAACAACACAAAACAAAAAAAACAAGCAACCAACCATACACCCCCTCTCATAACCCCCCTCCCCTCCCACCCCCCCAGAAAAAAACAGCACGAACAAAACAACACAAACAACAGATAACAACAAGCGACCAACCATACACCCCTCTCATAACCCCCCCTCCCCCTCGCCCCCAAAAAAACAACACGCACAAAAACAACAAAAAACAAACACACACAAACAAAACGAACAAGCGACCAAAACCATACACCCCCTCTTCATAACCGCCCCCCCTCCCCCTGCCCCCCACCCAGAAAAAAAAACACACACGCCACAAAAACAACAACAAAAACTTGAGCAGCATACAATATTCATGACACAGTGAACAACCCATGGGAGAACAGCACTGAGTTACAGTTCGATGCTAATGTATTTTGGTTCCCAGGGAATCATGCAAGCGTATTTCACAAGAGTTTTACCTTTTTTCCCGGCTCTTTCTCTCTCTCTCTCTTCTCTCTTTTTTCTTCTGTTCTGGTCTCTGTCTTGTTTTCTCTTTCTTTCTCTTTCTCCTCTCTTTCTCGTTTCTCTGTCTGTTTTCTCGCCTCTCTTTCTCTTTTCTTTTCCTTTCTGTTCCTCTCTCTTCTCTCTAAATCTCCTCTCTCTCTTCTCTCTCTTTTTCTCTTCTCTTCTCTCTCTCTTCCTCTCTCTCTCCCTCCTTCTCTCCTCTCTTTCTCTCTCTCTCTTTCTCTCTCCCTCTGGTCTGCTTGGCTTCTTCTTTCTTCTTCTCTCTGTCCTCTGATTCTATCTTATTCTTTTTTCCTCCTCTTCTCCCTCTTCTCTTCTTTCCTCTCCTCTCTCTTTTCTCTTCTCTCCCTTCTCTCCTCTAACTCTCTCTCTTCCTTTTTTTCCTTTTATTTATTTTTTTTTTTTTTCCTTTATTTTTTTGTTTTCTCCTTCTTCTTCCGGGGTTTTTTTCCTTTCTCTTTCTTTTTCTCTGTGGTTTTCTAAAACTGGTCTTTCGTTTGATTCCTTTCCTTTTTTTTTTTCCCTTTTCCATTTTTTCTTCTGGCCCGGGGGCATGGTCTATCTCTCTATTCTCGATTTTCTCTGTCTTTCTCACTTTCTCTCTTTCTCNCACATATATGTGTATGAGTGCGTGTGCGCGCGCAAATATATATATATATATATATATATATATATATATATATATATATATATATATAAAATATATATATATATATATATAATATATATAACAATATATATACGTATATATATACACATATCACATAAACACACACGCGTATGTCTGTGTATAAATGCAGTCTACAGTAGCCTAATATACATACATATGCCCCCACATACGCCAACGACACACATTATACATTCCTAACAGCCGTGACGGCGTAACAGCCTCGTTCTGGCCTAACCAGCTCCACATGGCTCCCCTAAGGGTCGTTACATGGAACACACGACCACGACAAAGTTCCAAACATAAACGAACCGAATGTAGACGGAACTTACGGATGATTGATACACTTCACATGGGAGAGGAGAGAAGGGGGGGGGGGGGAGGGGGAGAAGGGGGAGGGGGGGGGGAGGGGTAAAAGAAAGGAGAAGGGAGAGAGAGGAAGAGAGAGAGAGAAAGGGAGGGGGAGAGAGGAAGAGAGAGAGAAAGGGGAGGGGGATAGAGGAAAGAGAGAGGGTGGGGGGGGGGGTAGAGGAAGAGAGAGAGAAGGGATAGAGGAAGAGAGAGAGGGGGGATAGAGGAAGAGAGAGAGAGAGGAGGATAGAGGAAGAAGAGAGGGGAGAGAGGAAGAGGAGAGAGGGGATAGAGAGAGAAGGGAGAGGGGGATAGAGGAAGAGAGAGAAGGGAAGAGAAGGAGAAGAAAGGAGAATGGATAGGTTGAGAGAATGAGAGAGGAATAAAGAGGAAGATAACAGACAGACAGGCAGACTGTCAAACTGAAAGAGAGAGAGAGAGAGAGAGAGAGAGAGAGAGAGAGAGAGAGAGAGAGAGAGAGAGGAGAGAGAGAGAGAGAGAGAGGAGAGAGAGAGAGAGAAAGAGAGAAAAGAAAAAAGAGAGAAAGCAGAAACAAAGACAGGAGACAAAATGAACGAGACCGAAAGACAAAAAAAAAAGGAAGAAACCAAAACAAAACCAACATTAAGAACAAACAAACAGAAAACAAAAAAAAAAATCAGAAACACAAAAAAGACAAAAAAAAAAATAAAAAGAAAAGAGAAAAGCCTACAGCCGCCTCTCCCCTCCTCCCTAATTTGATATCAAAACCACCTCACGCTAAACATGGGCGCCCATTACCCCAATCACCCACTGTTTATCCGGCGCCCAAACGTTATCTCCGCCCAGAACAGAAGCCAGCGCGCTTTCGAGCTCTCCGGGTGATAAATCCTTGCAGTAGCCTCGCTTAACGATCATTAAGGGCCAAATTTAGTATGATTCCTCATTACATTCATCCTCAAAAGTATGATACTATAAAACA
>NW_020869484.1:525846-530846 GCF_003789085.1 Penaeus vannamei
ACTCTGTGACAGTCTGAGAGCCGTGAGAGGAAATCGTGGAAAAGGGGAGGCGGGGGCATGGGGGAGAGCGGGGAGGGGGTATTGGGGAGGGAGTTTGTGGTAATAAGGAGTGAGGGATGGTGGTTTTATTCGTGCCTTTTGGGAGAGGGATGTACTGTTGTTCGGACGATGCGGCTAATACCTAGACATGGCAGACGATCATTACAAAAACATGGACCACACGGCCACTTCGAGCGTATACCTATAGCACAAGCGAGCAGACAGACAGGACAACCGCACAGACACTCGAGACACACTGACACGAGTGAGCACGGACAGCAGACACAGGTATCCCACTGAGCTCATGCGACATCATAGCCACTGACTATACAGATTATGACAGCAGACGAGCAGCCACACATCACGTCAGGACACCACATATAGTAATATACATATTAACATACATAGATGTCAAATATATAATATGTTATATTTATGTAGTAGTATTATTAATAGTATTTATATATTATACTATAGCTATTGCATAATTAAGTGTTAATATATGAGTATGTTCAAATATATAGTATATATAGTAGTTAATAATATATATAGTATATCAATGTATGATATAGGTAGGTATATTATAGTATATATTATTATATATATATAGTATATAGTATGTGTCATATATTAAGTGTCAGGACATTTGGGGACTTTGTTAGGAGAAAACTGTTCCAGTCGTACGGTGCTTGCGGCTGATTCGGAGCTATTAGAGTCACAGAGAGGCTGTTACATAGCCATTGGTGAGTGTAGTGATCAATAACTGCTTGGGCTTGTCAGACCAATGGAAGGTCAGCGACCGTGATTTGGCCTGGCAAAGCATGGTCATGAACGTTCTTCACAACGAGTGATTTGTGAGATGTCGTACCTGGTGCAGTAAGGGACCAAAGCTAACGGGGTTTTTCAAGCCGCTGATAGTGCCAGTTTTGTAATCGGTAGCGAAACCTGGACATTGTCCTGTTGCCTTGGAGCCGCTCGGTCTTGTGAAGCGTTATGTAATAAGTCCTTGCGCCAGGCATCAAAATGATCAGTATATGCTTGCTCTGGCGGGACCCATGTTTACAGAAACCCAACTGGTTGCTACCGTGAGACTGGGGCTACAGGCGCAGGGTGAGCCCTGTTAGTCTGTCACAATCCGTTAGTGCGCAATTTCAGGCTATTATGGCCACCTTGTTTCGCTTCCTTCAGGGTGATCTTGCCCATTCATGGATCGTTCTGCTTATTCGACGAGCAAACCTGGATGGAGAGGCCTGTGGGACGACCGAGGAAGTCAATGGCGTTGGCAGATCGTGAGCCAAATACCTGCCGTGAAGAAATAGAGATGGCCCGGAGTCCCTGCCGTGGGTCTAGCCATGAGGTGGAGTCCTCGGATATGGTGGTAAGCGAAATGGCGTGATGCGGCTCATGGCGCCCCGTCGGCGTCAGCCCCCTGATGATGAGTGGATGATATTCAAATATATATATATAATGCTATATATATATACATACTATACTATATAATATATATATATATATATATATATATATATATATATATAACTAGTTGCTTTCAAAACACTTAATTACTTCTTTTCCTTACTATTTTTTTTCATCAAAGAAAAACTTGATTCACCGAATCGGACTAATCCAGAGTTCGGAGAGAGTTGCCAGTTTGCTTTTCCCGCGACATTATGAACCCTTACGTCACCAGGCACCCCCCTCTCCCCCCCCTACAACCCCATACCCCCCCCCCCATGGCGAAGACGCGACCCGACCCAGACTGTTTCAAGATTCACGAAGCGGATGCGCCGTCGGGGGAGGCGAGGGTAAACCGGCTGCTTTCTTGACCTTTTTGACAAACTCTTTCTCGATTTTGCAAAAAAGCTGGAACGAGGCGCTTGTCTGTACGCGCGCATGAAGTGCATGTGTCTGTATATTGCAAACGCAATCACACACTGTGTACGTTGATGTATATATATATGTGTGTGTGTGTGTGTGTGTGTGTGTGTGCAGATGGATGTATGTGCGTGTGTGTGTGTATAAATCATTACCATTACATACCTATATGTATATAATATTAGATATATATATATATATATATATATATATATACAAACTATATATATAATATCTATATATATTATATATTATATTATATTATATATATATATATATATAGTGTGTTGTGTGTGTGTTGTGTGTGGTGTGTGTGTGTGTGTGTGTGTGTGTGTGTGTGTGTGTGTTGTGTGTGTGTGTGTCTGTGTATGTGTATATGAATACATATCTATAAATGTTAATGTATATACATACATACCACCACACACACACAATACATATATATATATATATATATATATATATATATATATAATATATATATATATACATATATATAATATATAGATAGCTTAGTAGATAGGATAGATAGATAGCTATAGATGTACATATAGATATAGATGTGCGTTCTATAGTGTATGTGTGTGTGTAAATGATAGATAGGAGAGACCGATAAACAGAATGACAGATGGAAGTATATATATACGTGTGTGTGTGTGTTGTGCGTGTGTGTGTGTGTGTGCACGCAGATAGGTCAACAGATAGCTTGGTGTCAATAGATAGATATTACTTTACATGCCACACTGGGATGTTATATATATATATATATATATATATATATATATATATATATATATATATATATATATATATATATATTATATATATACTATATATATATTATATATATATATATATATATATTATATATAATATATTATTATATATATATATATATATATAATATATATATATATATATTATATATATATATATATATATATATATATATATTATATATATATATATATTATATAATATACACCCTGCTCCCCGCATCCACCACCACCCCCCCAAAAAAAGATATATATATATTTATTCTTCGCTTACTACTGATCTGTTTCCCGCGACAGCAAAATAGTTTCTCTTTGCAAAATCACATTTTAATGGAAATGTCAGAGCTGCAGAAGGTATACAGGGAAATTGATATTCCAGAGAGAAACAGTAGTTTGTGAAAAATGTTGCAAAGTGAGATTCGCGTAAAAATTGGAAAATGATAAAACATGTGTATCTGTATTCATTTGTATCTCTTGTATATCAGTTAGTCTGGATATGTATACAGATAACACACGGGACAAACACAATAAAGTGTACACAAACATGGAAATGAAACTAATTATTATCATTCACGCTTATTTTTAATTCTCATTGTGGCTAGTTTTATGTTCATGTATACAGGTATTAAAAAAAAAACTTTTTATGTACAGTTAAATACACTAATCAGCACTAACATTGATAATGATAATATTGCATAATGATTATGTCAGTACTGAAATGTTTAACAATATTGTAATGAATATATAAGTTATAATATTGTGATGTTTGATAACAATGATAGTAATGATACTAATAGTGATAATGATACTAATAATGGTGATGATAATAACAGTAATGATGATAACTAATAATGATAATAATGATGATGATAATAATAATGAAGATGATACTATGATAATTTGCATGCTGATGATGATAATAATAATAATAATAATAATAATAATAATAATAATAATAATAATAATAAAATAATTAATAATTGATAATAATAATAATAATAATAATAATATAATAATAATAATAATTAATAATAATAAATGGGCATAAATGATGATAATGATGATTGTATGATAATAATGATAATAATGATAACAATTATGATGATAATAATAACAATGATGAAAATATTAATAATGAAAATGATAACAATTCTGATAACAATAATCACAGTTTGATAACTAGAAGCACTCAGAAAGCGCATACCTCCGCCAAAACAATAAGGTTACTGATGCAGAAAGAATATCAAAATCATTTTTTTCTCAAATTTGGCTAAGACACACCTACGGCAAAAAAATAAAAAATAATAAAATAAAATAAAAATAAATAATAATAATAATAAAAAAATAATAATGAATAAATAAGATAAAATAAAATGAAATAAAAATCACAAAGATCCCCACCAACATTATTGGCATGTAAGTTGGGCTAAGTCACACCACCGACAGAAAAAAAGTGTGTTCATAACTTTTTGAGTTACCCTGCTATCCATTTAACCAACAGACTAACCAACGGTCCCAAAAGCATGACCATGAGGAAGTAAGATGAATTATGATATTCGTTATGATAATGATGGGGATAAGGATGATAATAATGACATTTCTACTACTGCTACTTTATCTGCTGCAACTACAACAACAACAACAACAGCAACTACACACGACAACAACACAAACAAACAGTACACAAACGACAACAACAACAAGCAACAACAACAAAGTAACAACACGACAACAACAACACAAACACAAAGTAACAACACGACACACAACAACAACACAACACAACAACAACAGTAACAACAACGACGAATACAACAACAACAACAAAAACTACTACTACTACTAGTACTGCTGCTGCTACTACTGCTATTAATAATAGACATAATAACAATAATGATAATAATGATAATGATGGTAAAAGGGTGATGATCCTACTACTGCTATCACTACTTCACTACTGCTACTAATAATAATTCTAATGCTAATAGTGATAATGATGATATCAAGAATAATGATAATGATAATATCAACATACAGTGAAAATAATGATTAAAAGTGGATGAAAATGAAAATGCTGATGATAATAGTAATGATAATGATTATGATAATGAAATAATGATGATAATAATGATAGTAATAGTAATAATGTCAATGACAATAATAGTAATGATAATAATACTAATGCTAATACTAGTACTAATACTACTAATAATGATATTAATTATAATGATAATAATGATAATAGAAATAACGATAATAATATTAATAACAACATGATTATATTAATACTAATGATAATAATAACAATAG
>NW_020869484.1:538346-540846 GCF_003789085.1 Penaeus vannamei
GTTGTTTGTTTATTGGCGTTTTATACAGCAGGTTGAGCAGTTGGGTTGGCTGTTTCGGTGTTTTTTTTTTGGTTTGTTTTGGTTGGTTTGTTATGGTTGGTTTTGGTTGGGTTGGGTGGGTTTGTTTGTTTTGGGGGGAGGGGAGGGGGGTAGAGTGTTGTTCATTGGCGTTTCACAGCAGGTTGAGCAGCTGGGTTGGCTGTTTCGTGGGTTCGTTTTCCTTGGGTTGGTTGATCTGGTTGTTGTGTCGTGGCTGTCTCGTGTCGGTGGGGTGGAAGAGGTGCGGGGGAACAGCAGGAAATGAGTTAAGTCTTCGCGGTTCTTTGCTTGAAGTATTTAGGGTGTTATTTTGGTTTGGGTCTCTGATTTATGGATCCCGTCTTGCGCTGGTTTTTTATCTTCGTTCCTGGTTTTGTCGCAGTTTTACAGCCCAGTGTGTAGTTGTTTGGTTGTTTTGTTGTTGATTTGGTCTTGGTTTGGACTCTGTGGTGTTGGCCTGTTATGTTTTGAGGGGGAAGGGGTTTTGTGATGTTCTTGGTTGTATTAACAGCTTGGTTGAGATCTTGGGTTTGGTTTTCGGTGGTTTTTGTTTGTCCTTGGGTTTTGGGTTTGGTTTGGGTTGGTTGGTGGTTTGGTTGGGGTTGTTTGGTTATGTTGGTCTTTGGTTTGATTGGGAGGGGGGCCGTTTTCACGACAGCAGGTTGAGCCAGTGGGTTGGCTGTTTCGGTGTTTTTTTTGGCTCTGCTTTGTTGGTTGGTTTGGTTGGGTGGTGGTTTGGCTTGTTTTTCTTTTGTTTTGTTTTTTTTTTGGGGGAGGGGTGGATTGTTGTGTCAGGGGAGATTGAGCAGTTGGTTGTCTGTTTCGTTTTTGTTTTTGGTTGGTGGGTTTGGCCTGTTTGTTTGTTTGTTTTTTGGGAGAGGGGTGGATTGTGTGTTCATTGACCTTTTAAACAAAGGGTTGAGCAGTTTGTTTGGTTGGCTGTTTTTTTTTCTTTTTGTGCTTGTTTTCTGTTTTTCTTTGTTTTGCTTTGTTTTCTGTTTTTCTTTATTTTGCTTTGTTTTATTGATTGGGGGTATGTCCTTTTATTATGATTATGTTTTTCTAGGTGATTCCTCAGACGATATGGTGTATTCGCTTTAAACAGCAAGTCAGTTTTTTCTGCTTTTATTTCTTCTGTTTCATTGATTGGCGGTTTGTTTTTATGGTTGATTTTTTTTTTTTTTTTTTTGGTAGGTAAATATTCTGGTTCCTTATTTTATTCTGCTTCTTTTCGTTTCTTTTTCTTTTGTTTTAATTGATTGGCAGTTGTTTTTATGGTTGATTTTTTTCTCTCTCTTTTTTTTTTTTTTTTTTTTGGTAGGTGATGAATCTATTGCTTATTTCCTTTTTTTGTTTCTGCTCTTATTTGTTTTGTTTAAATTGATTGATTTTCTATTTTTGGTAGGTGATGAATCTGGTTGCTTATTTCATTCTTCTTTTCGTTTCTGCTTTTATTTGTTTTGTTAAATTGATTGGCAGCTTGTTTTTTATGGTTGATTTTTTTGTAGGTGATTGATCTAGTTGCTTATTTCATTCTGCTTCTTTTCGTTTCTGCTCTTATTTGTTTTGTTTAATTGATTGGTATTTTTTATGGATGTTGAGGTTTCCATGTTGATTACTTGGGCGTTCTTGCGTTTATGGGTTAGTCTGTTTGTCAGCTTAATATCATGGTAAGTTATTGAAAGACTGTGATCGAATTACGAGACTTTGATCCAATTTATTGAGTACGTAGGTCACTGGCTGAGGATCAATTCATTAGAGTTTGGGGGTGGTCACTCTCCGCGTAAAGATCCAGGGTGGAATTAAAGGATTCTCTGCCAGGGCGAACACTCATAGAAAATGGGTTTGGGAGTGGTAAGATATTCATTGTGTTCTTGGGATGACTTTATTATTTCTCTGTCTGTCTCTCTCTCTCTCTCTCTCTCTCTCTCTCTCTCTCTCTCTCTCTCTCTCTCTCTCTCTCTCTCTCTCTCTCTCTCTCTCTCTCTCTCTCTCTCTCTCTCTCTCTCTCTCTCCCTCTCTCTATCTATCTATCTATCTATCTCAACGTATTTCTCTCCGTCGAACTCTCTTGCTTTCTTAGCACACACGCACTCACGCGTGTAAATAAAGAGGGCAAAGAGAGACAGTGAGGTAGATTTTAGATGTTTATAGAATATTTTGAAATACAGTATAAATAAATAAGCTGAACAATAGTGATAACAACGAAAGAAGAAAAAAGAAAAGAAAATGAACACTGAGAAAAAAAGGAAAAAGAGAAAAAAAGATAACGAAAAATAAGAAGAAAGAAAAAAGAAAAAAGAAAAGATAACGAACATTCAAAAAAGAATAAAAAAAGAAAAAAATAACGAACAATCCTAAGAAGAAGAAGAAGAAAAGAATGAAAAAGGAGGAAAGAAAAACAGATTGCTCTGACTCCAGACGGGCAGCGAGACAACATCCACTCAGGCAATATTTGTTT
>NW_020869484.1:561808-566808 GCF_003789085.1 Penaeus vannamei
ATTTATCTCTTTATTCGCTGAGGAACCAAGTACAATGAAGCCAGGTTAACAGGCGAGATGTGATGATTCCGCCTCAAGTCCGGCGGCTTATGAACCTGACCGGCGATGTTAGCTCGACCAGTTTGGGCGGTCCCGAGGAGGTCTGGGGTTTTTCCTCACGAAGACGTGAGAGCAATCCTGGAGACCTGGAGGCATGTATATGTCCTGTTGTCGGATCTCGTCAGTCGGCTGCATACCCGAGTCATCCATTCACAGAGTTGCTTGCCGAAGGTCCCTGGCTCAAAGTTGGTGTTCCGTAGACCATTTCTGCGGTGGTGCACCGCAGGTCCTCTTTGAGGAAGTTGGTCGACCCATCTGTTAGAGGAAGAGGATGTTAGGGCCTGCTTGATGTAGCAGTGGAGTCGCTCGACCATGCCATTGGCGCAGGGCTGGTAGGCGGTCGTCCTGATTCTCTTGGAACCGAGTAATACATCAGCTGGCGCCAGAGTTCAGACTTGAACTGGGCGCCGCAGTCGGTAGTGACTGTGTCGGGGTGCCGAAGAGGGAGATCCAGGTGCTGAGGAAGGTCTTGACGACTGTTGCTGCGGTGATGTCACAGATGGGCGTAGCCTCGGGCCATCTGGTGAAGCGGTCAATTGTCAGGATGTAGCTGTAGCCGTCATCCATGGGCAGGGGTCCCACTATATCGATGTGGATGTGTTGGAACCTTTCGTCTGGAGGGGAGATTTGGTATGTCTGTGGATTTTGGTCCTCTTGACATTCAATGCACGAGCATTGAACATCTTTGTTGATGGCGGGTCAGATGACTTTGCTGTGGATGAGATGTTGCTGGTGGTATGCGTCGAAGAATCGCCGGCGAAGGGAAGGATACCCTCGACCATACAGGTCGAGGGTAGAGAAGGTCGTCACGGGAGTTTGGGATTCTGACTCCCTCAAGATTAAGGGAAGTCTGGCCCTCTATGAGAGGAGTTATGGACGCGTCCTGGTGTTGTTCACTGTTGACTAGGTGGTAATCCACTGCGTCCTCGACAGAGCATCGGCGGCCTCGTTGTCGGAGCCCCGGATGTGTCTGTTGTCCGTCGTGAATTGCGAGATGTAATCCAGGTGGCGCTCCTCGCGAGGGGATTGGTGGCGGGTCTTCGAATGCAGGGCAAAGGTCAGGGTATGGAAATCCTTTGCCTCCGCATACGACTGAAAATGCCTCACTGTGGAGTAAGCTGCCAGGAACTCCCTACCAAATGTGTTGTACCGCGACTGGTGTGGCGACAAAGTCTGCGAATAAAATGCAAGAGGTTGCCATTCCTTACCCCGACGTTGCTGGAGGACCACACCGATTGCTGTATCAGAGGCGTCGACTGCTATGCTGAGTGGAGCCTCGGGCAGGGGGTGGTTGAGCAGAGTGCCAGAGGCCAGGGCTTCTTTGCAGGCTTCGAAGGTTTCGTTGGTCGGGGACGTCCATTTAATTTGGGTGTTTTTGCTAGCCCTGTTAGGTGTGATCAGGGCATGAAGGGGTTGGAGAAGTTGGGCACACTAGGGATCGAATCTCCAGTAGAAATTGAAAATCCCCATTAATTTCCTAACATGTTTCTCCGTTGCTGGCTTGGGGAACTTCCTTATGGCGGTAACCTTCTGCACTGGGGTGATGCCTTGAGGGGTGACGGTATGGCCGAGAAAACAGAGAGAAGGTATGCCGAAGAGACATTTTCCCGGGTTGATAACGACCCACGCTTCTTGCAGTCTGCCGAGGAAGGCGCGGAGATGGCGGGTGTGGTCTGCTTCTGAGTCACTGGCGATGAGGATGTCGTCGATGTAGGCGAAGACGCCCTCAAGGCCGTGAGTCACATTGTTGATAAAGCGTTAGAAGGTCTGAGCGGCGTTATGGAGAACGAAGGGCATCCTGAGGAACTCGAACAGGCCGAAAGGTGTAATGATGGTCGTCTTGGGGATGTCCTCTTCGGAATTTGGTGGTATACCCTCACGAGGTCGATCCTCGAAAAGACCGTACAGCCAGATAGCTTGAGGGTATCTGTCAGGGGCGGTGATCGTGTTGAGGTGACGGTAATCACCGCATGGGCATATGTCGTCACCGTCACCGACATCTGTTGGGGGCGAGTGGATGGCAGTGAGAGTGGGCAAGGGGGACTGTGAGTCACAATGTGGTGCCGGACCTCATGCCATGGTTGGATGGCTCGGTTGATTGGCTTGGTCAAAGCCAGGAATTCCCTTAAGATGCTCTTGAAAGTGCAGGATCTGGGAAATGCTGTGTATATTAAGGGGCACTTACCAGACTCGGGGTGGCTAGTGTGTGGGCTCCGGATTGGTGGATAAGAGCCTTACCCTGAGGGTCGACCGTCAGACCGTAGTGCTCTAAGAAATCGGCGCCGATGATAGGTTGAGGGACGTCGGCGATGAGGAAGATCCATTGGAACCGTTGGCTGGGGATGGCTGTCAGAGAGAAAACAGGCGCACTCAGTTTCCGTGGTAGCCTTTTCCCTGCCAGGAGCAAGGAGGTTCACACTGACGGGCGTCGGAGCCGAATATTGTATGGTAAAAAGAGAAGTAGTGGTGTTGGTCGTCTTGGCGGCGTTCTGTTCTCTGCGCGGCGGCAAAGGGGTGTGGAAGCGAGGCTTGGAGTGCAAACGTTCTCGTGTGGATAATTTCTGCATAGCCTCGGACAGTACAGCGACCAGGGCTGCAAGGGATTCCAATGTAGCGGCGGGGGTAGCAGTTGTGGCAGACACTGTTGCTACTGTAGGTGTGTGTGCTTTTGCTGTGATGATTGCGTTGGCTTTCAGAGCAAGCTGCACTAATGGGGCGTCTGATACCAGCAAAATTTGCTGGATATCTGCGGGAAGCCGTTTGAGAAAGAGGGAGTGCATGACGTCTGGCGGGAAGGTCATACCGATGCGAGTAAGGAGGCACTGGAAATGGTGGAGAATTACCGTAGTAGTACAGCTGTCCGTGGTGTCGGAGGAGAGGAAGGAGCTTAACGCGGTCAGAGGGTTTGGTGCTGTATGTCTGAGAATCGCCTCCTTAAGCTCGTCGTATGTGGCGTATCGTTGATCGTTCAGGAGGTCGCCGACGGTCTAAAGGAGCTCAGGTGGAAGGTTGGTGACCAGCATGCGGAATTCGGTAGTCTAGGCGGTGATATTCTTGAGGAGGAATTCCTGCTCCACCTGAAGAAACCATTTCGGCAGACTGGCCAGAGAGCAGATTGGTAGCATCCTGTGTGTGGCTGACCTTTTTTAAAAACTTAGTTCACTCCGAGGGTCACCAGTGTTGTGGATATAAAATCGAACCAGGAACCGTTACAATATCATAAAAATAATTAGATTAACATATAAAGCGTTTTAGGTGAGACTCGGACTGCCAAACATTTAACTTTCGTTTGCTAAGTCATGAGCTGTAGTGTCCCATAGCAACAGCGCCGTTATCATGTATTATTGCTTATAAGTCTTTAAATGCAGGTCTGTTTCTTGCTTTCTTCTAACATTATTACAAATTGATATTAGAAAATGAACAAACTGTCGCTTACTTTTTATTCTTGCTTTTACATCACTCGAAACAGAGAATATATGCAGTACAATTTAATAATTTCACAAGCAATGGTTATCTTAATAATTAATAAATAATAATACTAATTGCCAAATAATCAAGCACTCCCCGTAGCTACTGGCAAAAGTTGCTAACATTATTTTTAGCATAATTTTCTCAGTATTATAATGCTGGGGGATTATTCGTATTTGGTGCGTTGATCACTAAAGCCACTAAGTGCACTCTTTTCAATATTCAGGGTTGTCTTTCGCTTGACCCTGTTAAATTACTCAAAAGCTTAAGTCAATTTTCTGTACAAATAATTTGATTAGCTGCCGGTTACACGCTTTATGTTTTCAATATATATGGAATTTAATGGCAATCATTATAAAAATGGTATTTTTGTGTATATTTCTTTCAGTACAACTACCAAAATACTTCATTTAGTTAATTGATTTTTTAAAGCACTTTAGTTAAGGGAATGATCATAAATTATAAAAATAGTTAGGTCAGTACTATACACAACAGTCATAAAATTACTAAATAGCATAATGCCATGAATTATTATAATTCATTGTGGGCTATAAATGCTATGCTAGACAATATTAACAATTAGTTAAAGAAAGGCTGGATTTTGCGTAATTTCAAGGCCATACCACACTAGCACTTTTTCCGTTAATTTTTGCGTTTCCGTCTCAATTTGAGGCTTTCGCAAGTATCGTTTGCAAACGGAACACCTCCCAAACAAAGGCGGTTACAACCTTTTCCGTCGGATTAATTTCCGTCGATCTTGTGCGACGGACGATCTATACACCTAGATCGTTTTTTGTTTTGTTTTTTATTGATGAATTAGATAGAATGGATCAATGTAAACATAAGCTAATATTTTAGGACACTCGCATATACAATATATAAAATCATATTTCTTTAAAACAACGTTATATGACAACTATATAATCTCTCCAACAGGGATTCGAACCCCCACCACTGTTGCAAGAGACTTGCAAGACGGTCACTCGGAGAGGTTATATATTCATAATGTCAATGCGGCCAGTGCATTATTCTACCTTTCAGCTTTATATGAGAATGTTCATATGATTCCAGGACCTTACTCCGATGGCGCTATGTTTGTTTACATGGCCAATGTTTTCTGCGTTGGTAGTGTGACAGGGTTAGTCCATTTCCATACAAAAAATCATTCACAAACGCAAAATTTCAGCCTTGGTAGTGTGATTGGGTTAGACCATTCTCATACAAAAAATAATAATAATAATAATAAATAAAAATCATTCAGAAGCGCAAAAATTCAGCCTTGGTAGTTTGACAAGGTTAGTCCATTTCCATACAAAAAAATCATTCACAAACGCAAAATTTCAGCCTTGGTAGTGTGATTGGGTTAGTCCATTCTCATACAAAAAAAAAAAAAAAATCATTCAGAAGCGCAAAAATTCAGCCTTGGTAGTTTG
>NW_020869484.1:576808-591173 GCF_003789085.1 Penaeus vannamei
TACATACATGTATTGATTGATGCATATGCATATCACATATGTGCTTATAATTATATATATATATATATTAATATATTATATATATATTATATATATATATTATATATATAACATACATACATACATACATACATACATACATATATATATTGTATAATATATATATATATATATATATATATATATATATATATATTTACATATACATATGAATATATATACAAGCAGTAAAGAGAGGAAGATTTATTTTCATTCGTATGAGTAACTTTGTACAAGAAGTCGGTACAAAAAACAGCATAGTTATATAAGGACGAAAATAAACACCTTTTTTTCCAAATTCATAAACATAAGTTGGCAAGTCAAGGAAGCAACAAAATCTTAACTTCTTTTATATCATTCTTTTTTTTTTACTTCCTCGCATTCCTCTCATTCTCTTCCCCTCCATCTCTCTTTCTCTCTCTCTTTCTCACTCTCTTAGACAGGTTCTCTCGGTTCTTTGTGGTTGCCTTGTCCTTGCTTCTGTTTGTTTGTCTGTCTGTTCGTGTATGTATGTATGTATTTAGATATGTAATTATCAATTCCTCTCTCTCTCTCTGTCTATATATCTCTATCTCTCTCTATCTATATATCTCTATCTCTCTATCTATATATCTATTTTAAATATCATTTCGCTCTCTCTTTCTCTCTTTCTTTCCTCTCCCCTCCTCTTCCCTCCTTCCTTTCATTTCTCCCTTCACTTCTCTCTCTTTTTCTTTCTCTCTCTCCCTCTTTACCTCACTTCTCTCTCTCTCTCTCTCTCTTTACCTCCCTTTCTAAGACGAGCGCAGCCGGAAGAAGACGGTAACAAAGGCCGTCTTAAAGGCCGCACATCGCACGGCGCTTGTCTGCAGGAAACTTGAAAATAACTCATCCTTGACAGTGGTCTCTTGAGGGGGGGGGGGGGGTTGGCCGCCGGTCTTATGAGCGAAAGAAAAGCGATAAAAAAGAAAATGGAGTAAATTTAGATGAAAAGAAAAAAAAAAGAAAGGGGAAGTTTAGAATATGAAAAACGATGGAATGAAAATTAAAAAAGAAAGTTGTAAAAAGGGAAATAAAAAAAAGACAGTTAAAAATGAACCCGTTTTCGTTGCCGGCTCGGCAAGGGGGAGCATTCCATCTTGGCGTTAATGATTTAGCATTTCCAGAAATTCGCATTTGTAAAATAATCAAATAATCTTTAGACATCAAACAAAATCGCTTTCTTGTAGAACGGATAAAATTAAAGAGCATTCCTAGACCACGCACGCACATAAAAGGGATAAAAGACGATGAAATGACTAAATAAAACTGAATTAAAAGAATACGAATCAAAATAGATATCAATTAACCGAGAAAAAGAGGTTAGGTTAGATTCAAAGCTTCCTCCTCCAGGCGCCGACGAGCGAGGCCGCCCCCCACCGCGTCGGGCTCAGGGACCCCGCATATAAACCGCCCCAATGATCGCTCTGGAGACGCGTAGTTGAGGCGTGCGAGGCGTGGAAATGGGCGGCAGATCAAGGTGAAGCTCTGTAATGTCTGTAATGCATTCCAAAACCCGCGCCGAGATAAGGCATTATGGAAGGAAGGAGGATGTTCAGAGAGGGAGAGGGAGCGCGAGTATAAGATGGTGTTTGTTTATAGCGTGCGACCGAAGACGGGAGAAGGAAGTGAGAAATACGGCAGCTCTCTGGCCTCTTGAAGTTGCTTGTCTCGTTCCTGAGAATTATTTAGTAGCTCTACGTGGAGGGTTTCTGTCCCCGTGTAGGTAATTACCTTAAAAGATAGCTTGTTTTTAGCTTATCTTTCACGAAAAGTCTATCATCGCCATGTCCTTAGTTCTATTTCTGACCACGCTGTCCCAAAGACATCACAAAATGGGGTTTCCATTAACCATCTTTTCGCCTGACCGCTCACACGCGCGCGGGATCAAACACTCAGTAATGCTCTCTCTCTCTCTCTCTCTCTCTCTCTCTCTCTCTTCTCTCTCTCTCTCTCTCTCTCGTCTCTCTCTCTCTTCTCTCTCTCTCTCTCTCTCTCCTCTCTCTTCCTCTCTCTCTCTCTCTCTCTCTCTCTCTCTCTCTCTCTCTCTCTCTCTCTCTCTCTCTCTCTCTCTCTCTCTCTCTCTCTCTCTCTCTCTCTCCTCTCTCTCTCTTCTCTCTCAATCCCCATCTCTCTTCCTCCCTCCTTCTCTGTCTCTCTCCCTTCTATCCTCCATCTAACTTCCTCCCTTCCCCCATTTCCACTTCCTCCCCTCCCAATTACTCCCCATCTCCCTCTTCCCCTCCTTTCTCAGTCTCTAATTCCCTCTCCATCCTATCTCTCTCTTCCTCCCTCTCCCCTCTCCCACCCTTTCTACCTCTCCCCACCCTCCCTCCTCCCCCTATCCACGTTCTCTCCCCTTCCTATCCCTCCTCCTCCTCTCATCCCCCCGCCTCCCTCCATCTCCCCCTTCCATTCTCTCCTCCCTCTTCCTTCCCCCTCCTCCTCCCTCATCCCCCCGTCCCCCCTCCTCCTCCCTCCCCGTCCCCTTCCTATCCCCCTCCCTCCTCCCATCCCCCGTTCCCTCCCTCCCCCTTCTTCCCCCCGTTCCCTCCTCCCTCCCTCCCATCCCCCGTTCCTCCCTCCTCCATCCCCCGTCTCCCCCTCCTCCCATCCCCCCGTTCCCTCCTACCTCCTCCATCCCCGTTCCCTCCCTCCCTCCCCGCCTCCCTCCTCCCATTCCCCGTTCCCTTTCACCTCCTCCCATCCCCCCGTTCCCTCCCGTACCCCTTCCTATCCCCTCCCTCCCTCCTTCCATCCCCCCGTTCCCTCCCTCCTTCCTCTCCTCCTTCCAATCCCCTCCCTCCCTCTCCCATCCCCCCATTCCCCCCCTCCCTCCTTCCGCCTATCCGGAATCCCATCCCATAACCGCCGGAACAGCCATTGAGCCGAGCGAAAGTTACATCGCCGTGTCACATAGCGACGCCCGTCTCCCGCCCGCTCCGGAATGCCTGCTATGCCCCTCACGCGTCCATGCTGCCGGCATAGCAGCCTCTCCCGCTCTCCTCTATCACAAGTTTCTGGGACAGGTATTTTGATCCGGGTTCTAGAATGTCCTGTCGCAAATAGACGGGAAGTTTGTGGCCCTAATATTTGCCGAGCGGAGGGAAACACGTGCCACCCGGGAGGCTGCAGTTTATGAAAAGGGTTGTTTGTGTGTGTGTGTGTGGTGTGCGTGTGCGTGTGTGTGTGTGTGTGTGCGTGTGTTGTGTGTGTGTGTGTGCGTGTGCGTGTGCGTGTGCGTGTGCGTGTGTGTGTGTGTGTGTGTGTGTGTGTGTGTGTGTGTGTGTGTGTGTGTGTGTGAGAGAGAGAGAGAGAGAGAGAGAGAGAGAGAGAGAGAGAGAGAGAGAGAGAGAGAGAGAGAGGAGAGAGAGAGAGAGAGAGAGAGAGAGATTAATCGTGTTTATATGTGTGATAATGATAATGTTTCATTTCACAAAGCTGATACAGGAAAATTACTTATATATGTATACATGACAACGCAGACGAATAGTTTTATTTCGTACAGCTGTCCCAAAAGGAAGCACATTGCGTGCGTGTGCCCGAAGGCGAGCGAGCGAGTGTTTATTCGCGGCGGGCGGCGTCTGCGGGCGGTTTCGAGGGCGAGCCAAACACACACTTGGCCGGGCGTGATTTGGCTCCTTGGAGGTTAGCGAACCCTCGCGAAGGAGCGGCGGTTCGAGGCCATTAGATTCGCGCTCGTCTAGACACCGCGAGAGGAAAGGAAAACAGGAAGAAAGGCGGAGGAAGGAGGATTAGGCCAACGCAGGGAAGGGTGTGCGCAGCGGGGGCAGGCGTTGCGGTTCCCAGAAGGAGCCTCACTTATTTATCAGGAGTAAATTTTCCTTCTAAAGATAACAAACGGGCAGTGTTATCATTTCTAAGTACGTGAACGACGCAATAATTCGTATGAAAAGTGGATCAACAACCGACGAGCAGGTTGTCCAGCTGACAAGGAAATATTTAAAGACTGCGTGACCAGCTTGTGTAGGCAGTGGTGCCAATCTTGAGGGCGGTATCTAGCGAAATTACACTGTGGAAGATTTTGCATTTGAACGTTTAAATGTTTGAGTTGGATATATGTATACACACACACACACACACACACACACACACACACACACACACACACACACACACACACACACACACACACACATATTATTATATATATATATATATATATATATATATATATTATATATATATATATTGTGTGTGTGTGTGTGTGTGTGTGTTTGTGTGTGGTGTGTGTGGTGTTGTGTGTGTGTTGTGTGTGTGTGTGCGTGCGCGCGTGTGTGTGTATCATTGCCACCTTTTTTATGAGAGTAAATGTATGTCAGTGTAGATGTCGTCATTACTCTGTATTTAAAAACGACATTAGTTTACAAATGTGGAAAATAGTGCACTGTAATGTTTATAAGTAATTTGTGTTGAACATAAAGCAAATTAGAGATTTTCAAATGCAAAACCCACCGATAACGATTCTCAAATATATTATTTTTTCTTTTGTTAAATCTCATTATAATATATATCCGTGCAAATCATACTCTAGTAAAAAAGAATTTTTAAGTAATTCTTCTTAGTTATATGCAACATTAGCAACACATAACTGGTGTTGTTCGTTCAGACAGATTCTGAGAAGTAAACAGTAAACGCAAGTGGTGGAATTAGTGACGAATATGTGGGTGGAAATGAGGAAGACAAAGCGAGAAGAGGAGGGGAGGGGAGGAGGGCGGGGCATGAGGGGAGGGGGCAGGAGAGGAGGAAGGCAGGGGGAGGAGAAGGGAGAAGAGTGGAAAAGCGGGGGTGGGTTGAGAGGGAGAGGAGGGGGTGGGGGTAGGGGAAGAGACGGAGGGAGGGAAGAGGGGGAGGGTAGGGGGAGGGCGGGGGAAGAGAGGGATGGCTGCCAAGTCTGACACCCGCAATCAATGTGAATGGCGGTGCCTGCGAAAGCGTGTATTGCCGGATCCGAACACGTAATGAGCGGGCGGGCCCAGCAAGGGTTCGGATCGGCGACTAAAATGTGTCTTTAAAGGCCACGCAACACTATGCTCTGTTGTTTGCGCGCGTCAGGTGCAACTCTTTTTTTCTTGTGGGAAGTTTGTTGACATTTGTCAAAAGTAATCTTGGCAGGAACCACGAGGAGTAAATTGGAGGCTTGTATAGAGTAGAGAACACGGCTCGTGTGTGTGCGGGCGCAAGGTGTACGTTGCAAGTTGAAAGAGTGAATGTTTTGCAGGTGATGTAAACGCCCTGCCAGTGCAGAAATCGTATCTATTTCAATCCAGCAGATCAAAACTGCCTCTCATTGCTCGGACGAACATTCAAGCAGCACCTTGGCGGTTCGTCTGCTCGTAAATGGTGCCGAATGTGGCTCACATCGCTTATTATCATCGCTGCCTGATCGCGCGGCGCCCGGGGGCCTCCGAGCGGGGCGGGAGGTCGACGCCCGTGCCTGCGATACTGACGAGCGATTTTTTTTTATTTACACTCCTCTTTCCGTTGTTTTCTGTGCCAGTGTCTGCCCTTCTGTCCCGCCGGCCCCTTCCGCCGCCGGCCGCCGCGCCCTGCGTCCAGTTAGAGAACATCGATTATTAACGCGGAATAGAACGGCCGCGCCGGAGCATTTCGTGGTCCTGGCAAAGGCGAGGGTAACGCGCGTTCAGCTTGATGCTACATTTTTGAAAATGCGGAATATTTATTCATGAGTTCATTTTATTGGCGAATACAGAGGCGTAGACATGCGCCGTCATGTGCGTTTGGATACACAGGAACGCGCAAACATACACCTACATTTGTACTCAACATAGCACCTTCCAACAAACACAGAGCCATGCACACCCACGCGCTCAAACACAAACGCACAGTTTCTTGCCCACGCACACCCACATCCACCCACACCACCCACACACCCACACCCCCACATCCACACACCCACCACACCACATCCACCCACTCACGCACCCGAGGCACGCACGCAGATACACTTACACGCACACGCAATTACCATGCTCCTCACGTCTCCCTCCCTCATACGCCATTCCCTGTGAAGAACTCGACAATGTTTCATCAAACCCTTAGCTTAAAAAATAAATGAGCTCGCCTCCTGGTTCGCCTCCTGGTGTATTAGGAAGTTGGAAATACTTCACTTAGCAGCACGTGGCTCGGCAACTTCCGTATGAATTGTTTTATTATTTTTTTTACTTTTATTTTTTTTCATTTTTTTTTTTTTTTAAAGAGTGGCTTGCAACACGGATTGTTTTATTTTTTTATTTATTATTATTTTTTTTAATTATTTTTTAAAAGAGTGGCTCGGCAACTCGGATTGTTTATTCTTTTTTATTTTTATTATATTATTTTATTATTTTTTTTTTTTTTTTTTAAAAGAGTACACAGGGGTCTTTCACTTATTTACGGTCCTGTGACGAAAGAACAAGGAAGGGTATTCGTGTGTGCGACGTGTCTTGGCGAGGAAGTACACCGGTCGCTGGTGCTGGGTCATTTCACCGCACGCGGAGCCGTTATAAAGCCAGATTAGTTTAATATCAGGCGAACGTGCCTCGTTTTTCTGGGAACTTTACTTGAAGAATGTCTTCGAAAATGACAGTGAAGCGAGGAGCGAGGGCGGCGAGGAACGGGCAGGAGCTGCGTCGTAATCGAGAGAGAAAGAGAAAGAGAGAGAGAAAGAGACAGAGAGACAGAGACAGAGAGACAGACAGCTAGACAGAGAGAGACAGGCAGACAGCTTGACAGAAAGAGACAGGCAGACAGACAGACACACAGAGAGATAGATAGATAGGTAGACAGAGAGAGAGAGAGATACAGACAGACAGAGACATACAGGCAAGAGAGAGAGGAGAGAGAGAGAGAGAGAGAGACAGAGACAGAGACAAGACAGAGATAGAGATAGAGATAGAAGAGATAGAGATAGAGATAGAGAGAGAGAGAGAGAGAGAGAGAGAAGAGAGAGAGAGAGAGAGAGAGAGAGAGAGAGAGAGAGAGAGAGAGAGGAGGAAGAAAGCGATTGTCTCTGGAACAATGCCCAGGTCAGGCTAAAGATACACCGACATTGAGGAAGGGGGAAAAAAGGGGAGAAACGAAAGAGAGGAGGCAAGAGAGAAGAGAGAGGAGAAAAAAGGGAGACAGGAGAGAAGAGTTAAGAAAGGGAAGGATGACAAGAGAAGAGAGAGAAGACATGGCGTAACTTTATGTGTGTGTGTGTGTGTGTGTGTGTGTGTGTGTGTGTGTGTGTGTGTGTGTTGTGTGTGTGTGTGTGTGTGTGTGTGTGTGGTGTGTGTGTGTGTGTGGTGTGTGTGACTTACCTCCACCCCAAGCGTGAAAATGTCTGCTTTACAGCCAAAGAAAAAATAAATAAATAAAATAAAAAATAAAAATAAATAAAATAAAAATAAAATAAATGCACGGCAGGGCAGGGCAAATATAGCTTGTCAAATGTCAAAACAAAACTTAATAAAGTTTTGTTTTGTGTGTTTTTTACTCTAAAAAGAAACAGCTGATAATCAAGACATAAATATGGAAAATTTGAAACTTGACTTAGCAAAATGAATAGCAGGGCAAATATTTTTCACAGGGCAAAGTTTTTACCCCTCCCCCCCCAACAATATTATGAAGTGACGTCCCTGGGAAAGGAGTAGGAAAAGAATGGGGAGAGAGAGGATAAAAGGAGAGATAAGAGAGGGAAGACAAAAAAGGGTTGGTAAGGAGCCATTAATCGCCAGGGTAACTTGACTAACAGGTAATAGATTAGCACAGTTGTCTTGCTACAAGCCAGCTGAGTGGTTCATTGGCTAAGAGCACCTGATAGCTGTCGTTTCGTGAATTGTATGGTAGACAAAATATTTATCGACGGTTCTGCAATTAAATACTCGTGTCTTTCTGCAATGATTAAAGAGTAACAGTGAACCATATATACACATTTGCTCCCCCTCCGCCCTCTCTCTCCTCTCTCTTCTCTCTTCTCTCTCTCTCTCTCTCTCTCTCTCTCTCTCTCCCTCTTCCTCCTTCAAATAGTTCATGTCCTCCCTTTCGTGAAACACACGAAAAAAATCATCATCAAGTAAATGTACTGAATGGCGGAGTAAGCAGTTACCCACTTTCAGAAAAATAGTTAAATTATTTGTCTGAATCCTCTGTTGACTTGACGGCCTCTTACACTTCACACAATACGAATAATTCCTGCGTTTCCCCCGACTGCATGAATCGTCGCTGATCAACGCTAGTATGTTGCCGAGCGATAAGATCTTCAAATTTCTTGTTAACTGGA
Source organism: Penaeus vannamei (assembly GCF_003789085.1). Lineage (NCBI taxonomy): Eukaryota > Metazoa > Arthropoda > Malacostraca > Decapoda > Penaeidae > Penaeus > Penaeus vannamei. The sequence goes on from NW_020869484.1 coordinate 585,153, forward strand.
GAGCTGTCGGAATGACTGTCAGAATAATCGAACTGATAAAAGCATTCGACTGGCATTCTGTCTGAATCTGTTTGGTTTGTTAATTGGTTAATTGCTCTGTAATGAACTGTCTGCGGTTTGTCGCGGTGGCTTGTCCTGTGGGCTTATGTAGGTTGTCGATCTTGGCCTCATTTCTATACTGGTCTGTCCATTGGCCATAAGATTGTATTTCCATGTTTATACTTATCTTATTTAAATAAGCTTGCCCGTAAATGGTTGTATTTATAGAATAAAACACGGTGGTCTTTTTGGCGTTTACTTCGAAACGTTATGGCCTAAATCCCGATGCTGTTGTGGCTGCCTCTCACTTCATGCACCCATAACGGCGTTGTGTGCATGAAGTGAATTTGTGTCAACACTTACGTTCAGGGTATCTGCGTCACTTTCGAGTTTTTAACCGTCTGCGCTGTTCCCTTGTTACGCGTTATTTGAGTAGACTAACGACCTTTGCTTTCAGTCAAGTAGGTGCATATTATCCGAGTTTTTTATACAAGTTACTTGGCTTTTAACAGGATGTGTGGCCTTATGTTACGGGTAATTAACCGACCTGATAACCACCCAATCACTTGCCATTTCGCTCGTTTGGCGCGCGATCGGGGCGGGGACTCGGCCGGGAACAAGCAGGGAGGAGGAGGCTGAGGAGAGACCTAATGCATATCCTTCCTTCGCCGAACGAGCAGGAAGCGGCGGTCCCGGGAGGAGAGGAAGCGGAAGGAGGGGAGGCAGAAGGGAGGAGGAGAAGGAGGAAGGACGGGGAAGAGAGGGAAGGAGAGGAAGGAAGGGGATAAAGAGAGGACAGATGGAGATGGGAGGAAGATTGATGGATGGTCAGGTGGATGGTATAGGAGGAGGAGGGAGAAAGGAAGAGTAGTAGGAGGAGGAGGAAGAAACTGAAAAAAATGAAGGAGAAAGGAAGAAAGGAGAGGAGGAGGAGAGAGAAAAAGGACAAAGATGGTAGGAGAAGCAACAAGGAGGGGGAAGGCGAAAGAGAAAGAAGGTCGAACGAAAAAGGGAAAGAAGAGGAAAGTAGAACAAGCACAGACAAGAAAAAAAGAAAATGAAGAAGAGAGATAAGGAGGAACAGAAAGCAGATACAGTCGAACACAAGAAGAACGAGCATCCGAAAGAAAGTCGAGAAGACAGAATGGAAGAAAAGTGGGAAGAGGAAATGAGGAAACGGAAATCAGGAAAATAGAGGGAGCAGAGGAGAGAAGAGAGAAAGCGGTGATCCAATTTAAGATATTCATGAGGGCCTCGTGTGTGACCATCGGGAGCGGGGGGGGGGGGTGGACTTCCGATGGGATGGACGATCTCGAGGATAATGGGGATGAGGGGGGGAGGGGAGGGGCGAGGGAAGGGGGAAGGAGAGACGAAAGGGAGGGAAGGAGAGGAGGGGGAAGAGGGGAAGAGGAGGAGGGGAAGAGGGGAAGGAGGTGGCATAGGGGGGAGGGTGGAAGAGGGGGAGGTGAGGAGGGGGGATAGGGGGAGGGAAGAAGATGGGAGGGGGGAAGATGGGAGGGGAGGAGGGAGGGAAGGAGGTGGAAGAGGGGAAGGGAAGGAGAAGCAAGAGAGACGAAAGGGAGAGAATGAAGGGAGGGGCGAGAGGGATTGGAAGGAGGGGGGCGGGGGAAGGAGAGGAGAGTTGAAAAGGTAGGAGGGAATGAGGAGACGGAAGAGAAAGGGAAATAGACCGGAGAAGGAGGGAAGAAGGGAGAAGGAGAGAAATGGGAAGGCGGGGAGAGGCGAACGGGTGGTATGGGAGGGAGTTAAAGGAGGAAAGGAAGAAATTGGGGGGAGGGAAGAGGGTTGGAAAGACGGGGCGGGAAGGTGGGACGGGGAGGGGAAGGGGAGGGAAGGGAAGGAGAGTGTATGGGATATGGAGAAGGAAGGAAACATGAATGAAGTAAGAGGAAGAAGAAAAAGAAGAAGAGCAGGAGGAGGAGGAGGAAGAAGAAAAAAAGGGGAGGAGGAAGAAAAAGAAGAGTGGAGAAGGAGGGGTAGGAGGTGAAGGAAGAGGAAGATGAGTAAGAAGAAGAGAATGAGGGTGAATAATAGTATAATGAAAGGAGGAGGAGGAAGAGAGAAGGAGGAGAGGAAGAGGAAGAGGCGAGAGGGAAGGGAACGAAAGAGGGTCTGGGATTCCTAACGGTCCAGGCGAGGAGGAGAGGAAGGAAGAAGAAAGGGAGGACGAAGAGGAAGAAGAAAAAGAAGAGGACGAGGAGGAAGAAGAAAAAGAAGAGGACGAGGAGGAAGAAGTAAAAGAAGAGGACAAGGAGGAAGAAGTAAAAGAAGAGGACGAGGAGGAAGAGTAAAGAAGGACAGAAGAAGTAAAAGAAGACAAGGAGGAAGAAGAAAAAGAAGAGGACGAGGAGGGAAGAAGTAAAAGAAGAAGAAAGGAGGAAGAAGAAAAAGAGAGGACAAGGAGGAAGAAGAAAAAGAAGAGGAAAAGGAGGAAGAAGAAAAAGAAGAGGACGAGGAGAAGAAGAAAAGAAGGAGGAGGGAAAGGAAGAGGCGAAAAGGAAGGAAACGAAAGAGGGCCTGGGATCCCTAACGGGCCAGGCGAGGAGGAACCTAAGGCCAAGGGATAAGAGCCCGGGATTACGAGGCCGGAAGCACAGAAACTTTCCCCATATTTGTCTGCGGTGTTTATGCGCAGCGATCGCAGGTCTGTGCCTCGCGAGATAGGATATGCCGCGTAAATCGTCATAAATCAAGGAATACGTCATGGTAGGTTAGATTTTGATATAGGATATGCTACTTAAATCGTCGTAAATCAGGGAACACGTCATGGTAGGTTGGATTTACATGGTAGGTTAGATTTTGATTTAGGATATGCTACATAAATCGTCATAAATCAAGGAACACTTCATGGTGGTTGGATTTTGATATAGGATATGATACTTAAATCGTCATAAATCAAGGAATACGTCATGGTAGGTTAGATTTTGATATAGGATATGCTACTTAAATCGTCATGAATTAAGGAACACGTCATAGTTGGTTGGATTTTACACGTCATGGTAGGTTAGATTCTGAATTAGGATATGCTGCGTAAATCGTCATAAATCGAGGGAACACGTCATGGTAGGTTGGATTTTGATATATGATACGTTTGAGAACAGATTGATGATTGTAAGCGATGGCATATGCTCCATAATCGTCGTAAATTAAGGAACACGTCATGGGAGGTTGGATTTTAATATGGGATATGCTACGTAAATCGTGAGAAATCAGGGAACACGTCATGGGAGGTTGGATTTTAATATGGCATATGCTACTTAAATCGTCATAAATCAGGGAACACGTCATGGGAGGTTGGATATGCATATGCTACTTAAATCGTCATAATCAGGAACACGTCATGGGAGGTTGGATTTAATATGGGATATGCTACTTAAATCGTCATAAATCAGGGAACACGTCATGGGAGGTTGGATTTTAATATGGGATATGCACTTAAATCGTCAAAATCAGGAACACGTCATGGATGGATTTAATATGGGTGCTACGTAAATCTCAGGGAACACGTCATGGGAGTGTGGATTTTAATATGCATATGCTACTTAAATCGTCATAAATCAGGGAACACGTCATGGGAGGTTGGATTTTAATATGGCATATGCTACTTAAATCGAGGAACACGTCATGGGAGGTTGGATTTTAATATGGGATATGCTACTTAAATCGTCATAAATCAGGGAACACGTCATGGGAGGTTGGATTTTAATATGGGATATGCTACTTAAATCGTCATAAATCAGGGAACACGTCATGGAGGTTGGATTTTAATATGGGATATGCTACTTAAATCGTCATAAATCAGGGAACACGTCATGGTAGGTTGGATTTTAATATGGGATATGCTACGTAAATCGTGAGAAATCAGGGAACACGTCATGGTAGGTTGGATTTTGATATGGGATATGCTACTTAAATCGTCATAAATCAGGGAACACGTCATGGTAGGTTGGATTTTAATATGGATATGCTACTAAATCGTCATAATCAGGGAACACGTCATGGGGGTTGGATTTTAATATGGGATATGCTACTTAAATCGTCATAAATCAGGGAACACGTCATGGGAGGTTGGATTTTAATATGGCATATGCTACTTAAATCGTCATAAATCAGGGAACACGTCATGGTAGGTTGGATTTTGATTTAGGATATGCTACAAGAAATAAATCGTGAGAAATCAGGGAACACGTCATGGTAGGTTGTATTTAACACGTTATGGTAGGTTAGATTTTGGTTTAGGATATGCTACTTAAATCGTGAGAAATCAGGAACACGTCATGGGAGGTTGGATTTCAAATAGGATACGCTACATAAATCGTCGTAAATCAGGAACACGTCATGGTAGGTTGGATTTTAATGTATGAGGCGTTTGATAACAGATTGATGATTGTAAGCGACGGTCCTGACTTTCTATCACAAATTGAATGATTATAATAAACTAGATGATAATATGTCGCAGAATTTGACCATGCGTGAATTATTTTGCTCACAGCCATTTTTTTTTTCTACGAGAATGGAGACATAACTGGAATAGAAAATGAATAATGCATGAAGTAATTCTATTAGTAGATTAAGTGATGATGAATGATCAAATGAGATAATACATTAAACATTTTGGACACAATGGTATGGCAATACATCAGAAGCCTCGGTGAGCATAAAATGTAACGTTAGCATTCGAACAACAGACTGTACAGGCAAATTATGGTAATGCTCTAACAGAAGGCGCTAATGGCATTATAGACTATGGTAATGACAGTATTTATGGTAATGAGGAAATGATAAATTGATGATAATAACGATGACGATATAATAGGACATTGGCATGGGAGACACTGGTAGATGAACACATTAAAAATGTATCTTTTTGTATTGACGAAAAGTGGCGAAAACCGCTACTTACAAGAGCTTGTTATATGATTCTCGGAAAGAAAAGTATGTTATTGTATGCACGGAGAGTATATATTAATTTGATTAGCCTCGTGTCACTCAGACAAAGGAGACATTAGGCCTAAGATACAAACTTGCGAGAATGAGCAGATGGAAAATATACGTTTATTTACGTCATAGGAATGTCATCGCAATATTTATCCATATATACACATACATTCATTCTTTTTTTAAGAAAGAAAGTATATGAATGAAAAAAATTGCTGGATTTTGGATTTTTCATGTACGGTTAAATGTCTATTGTTCAAATGTAAATTAGGCATTTGATTCACATATTAATTTATGATCCTCCTTTCATACTCGCACCATATACGTCTATATTACTTTTTAAAATCATGTGAAGCACATTGCAACAGCTACCCTTCTTTTCCCTTATTCATTACATTTTCCCTCATCCATTACATTTTTTCCTCATTCATCCACATTTTCCCTCATGCATTACAGCCTTTCCCCTCATCCATTAAAACAAGACAAGAAAACGACCCAAAAGCCGCACTGAACAAACAACAACCTATTTTTTCCGTGTTTCGTATCCATATTTCAGCAGTGTCGTGCGGGTCGTCCGTGCCACCGCGCCCGCCGGGTCACGTGAGCGGCGATGTGGCACTCAATGAGATTGTCTCTCGGGGCGGCGCCGCGTGCGTGTGCGGCGGGCGCGGGTGTGGGCGTGGCGGGCGCGTCGCGTGGTTCCGATGGCGGGGGCGAGGGCGGGGGAGGAGGAGGTGGATACGCTGTGTTTGCATTTTTATATACATTCATAGTATTATATATGTGTGTATGTATGTGTATATGTATATATGTGTATATTCTATGTATATTTATATGTATATATATGTGTATATAGGTTATATAAGGTATATATATATATATATATATATATATATATATATATGATATATATGATATATATATTTATATATATATATATTATATATATATATATATATATATATAATATATATATATATATATATATATATATATATATATATGTATATATGTATATATAAT
>NW_020869484.1:594676-599676 GCF_003789085.1 Penaeus vannamei
TTTTACCATCATCATTACTACCTGTACTACAACTACTACTACTTTTACCATTATCATTAATATCATTAATTATCATTATGGGTATTAATATAATAATGCTTTCCTATGCATGAAGTTTCTGATTATTATCGATGTTCATGTTTAATTATTGCATTGCATTTTTTAAGCGAAACTCTGTTCCATATTTTCTAACATATGTTTAAAAACATCCTTTGACTTACAATAGAATCAAATCATTCACATTGATGGTGACAGTAATGATGATTATGATGATAATGGTAATTATGAAAATAATAATAATGATAATACTACTACTAATAAATAATATTAACAATGATAATGATAATAATGATAATGATAAAAACAGTGATTAGAACTATGATTAAAATTATAGTGATAATAATGATAAGATAATGATAATGATAATAAAGATGAATATAACATTAATGTTAATAATAGTAATGATAAAACAGTAGTAATGATAATAATAATAATGATGACGATAATAATAATAATAATAATAATAATAACAATAATAATAATAATAATAATAATAATGATAGAAATAATATTAATAATTATGATGATAATAATAATAAAAATGACAATAATATAATAGTTATGATAGTAATAACAAAAATAATAATGATAACGATGATAATAACAACAGTTATTATGATAAAAAGAATTACATTAAATAGTAACAATAATAATGGCAATATAATAAATGATGATAATAATGATAACAGTAATGCTAATGACAATAATGATAATAACAATACTAATAATACAACAGATGCATACATACATACATACATATATATATATATATATATATATATATATATATATATATATATATATATATATATATATATATATACATGCACACACAATAATAAAAAAAAAAAAACACGAGCATGCCCGCACGGAATGCACACACACGCACGCACCCACACACATACAAAATGTATGTAATATTGATGATAATTGTGATAATCATTATTACCAATATCATCACATACCTCTTGCCTCAGGTAGGTCAGGAATTCTGGGTCATCGACTGCCAAAGGGCCTTTCAGAGCTTTCAGGAGGCAGCCTGAAGAAAAAAAGAAAAGAAAAAAAGAAAAATATAAACAAAAATCACTTTCATGTTCCTGTCGTTATTACTCGAAGAAATAATAACCAAAAAGATGATGATGATGATGATGATGTTCCTATGAAGGTGCTATTGTTGGAAATAATGAGCGTGATAATGACTATTATGAGGATAACGATAATATTAATAATAATAATGATGTGATTGACAATGATGATAATGGTGGTGACAAATTATAATGATAATAAGAATAATGATAATAATCTTAGTAATGATAATGATAATAATAATGATAACAAAAATAATCATAATAATAATAATGATGTCAGTGATAATATTAATGCTAATAATAACATAACGAAAATAATGAAAATAACATGATAACAGTAATGATGATTATGATTATAATAAGAAAAAAAAATAATGACGAAAATAGCAATAATAATAATAACAATGATAACGATAATAATAACAATGATAATAATAATGATAATGAAAATAATGAGATAACAATAATAACAATAATAAAGATATGGATAAAAAATAAGAAATACTTAGGAAATACTTATTAAATAGGATTAAACTTATTAAAGATAGGAAATACTTAACATTAAATTGGATTAAATTTATTTTGGATACTAATACTAACACGAATACTACTATTACTACTAACAAAAAAATGATAACAATAACATCATATCCATCACCATCAGGAGCGTAGAAAAAACACAACATTAAATAGGATTAAACATAAAAGATACTTAGGAAAATACTCAACATCAAATAGGATAGAAATAAAAAAAAAAACATGAAAGATAGGAAATAATTAACATTAAATAGGATAAAAACTCATAAAAATACTTAGGAAATACTTATTAAATAGGATTAAACTTATTAAAGATAGGAAATACTTAACATTAAATTGGATTAAATTTATAAAAGATAGGAAATACTTAACATTAAATAGGATAAAGACATAAAAGATACTTAGGAAATAACATTAGATAGGAAAAAACATGAAATATACTTAGAATAAAAACATAAAAGATACTTAGAAAATACTTAACATTAAATAGGATAAATAGTTATAAAAGATAGGAAATAACATTAAATAGAGAAAAAAAACTTAGGAAATAACATTACTCTTTTATAAAGACTTATGAAAGTTACTTACTGGAATACGATGGTGTGAATGCGATGTAGATGACGAGTAGGATCACCATAGTCAAAATCACACCCAAGGTTTTGCTCGCCCACGGTCTGACGTGGTGTGGGCGGACTCTACCTGTTGGGAAGGCGTGAGAGAGGCGTGGTTACTCTGACTGATGCGCAATGTCTGTTTTGGGACTTGTCTGTTATTCGTGTTTTGTTATTGTTATGTCTTGTCTATTATTATTATTATTATTATTATTATTATTATTATTATTATTATTGTCTATTATTGTTATGTCTATAACTTGTCTGTCATTGTTATGTGCAGAATATCGTTATGGTTATTGTGTTTGTGTATAGTGACGTATCGTTTCAAAGTGTCTGAGGATTCGGGTGCAGTTGTGACGAACAGCTAATAATGACTAACAATTTGATGATGATGATTACGATAATAAGAACAATGAAACCTTTTTTTTTTGCCAAAGTAATGATGATATAACATACGGATAATTTTTGCCAGGCCCGACCCAAAGAATATTCGTATACTTGACATGCATAAATAAAGAATTAAATGTATATATATCAGGCTAGACATGCATATCAACCGGGCAAATAGATAGTTAAATGTGTATCTATCAGATATATAAACGGAAATGCCTTTTTTCTGCGTCTGTATTTATTTCTATTTATTTATGAAAATTCATTGGGTCGGGCCTGGCACAATTCTAACAAACCGGGCAATTATCCCTCCTATTATTAAACATTATCCGTATGTTATATTATCATTACTTTGGCAAAAAAAAGGTTTAATTCTTCTTATTATCACAATCATCATCAAATTGTTAGAATGAGACGACTTCGCTTCGTTGATTCCGTCATGCAGTGAAACCAGTGAAGTAAATATATTAAAAATCAAATGAATATTATATGGGAGAATCGCTTCCGCCTGAGCTTAAGCAAAGTAGCGAGGTGCACTTTTTTTTTTTTTTTTTTTTTTTTGAGAATCATTGGAACCGGTCAAAGCGCCGAAGAAAAGGTCTCAAGATTCTTTATAATAAAACGGTATTTCATTTTTTTTTTTTTACAAAAGGTTTCAAAATGTCTTTATAATAAAACGATATTCATTTTTTTTTTTTTTTTTTTTTTTTACAAAAGGTTTCAAAATGTCTTTATAATAAAAGGATTTTTTTTTTTTTTTTTTTTTACAAAGGTTTCAAACTGTCTTTATAATAAAAGGATTTTTTTTTTTTTTTTTTTTTTTTTTTTTTTTTTTTTGAGAATCACTGGAACCGGTCAAAGCGCCGAAGAAAAAGGTCTCAAGATTTCTTTATAATAAAACGATATTCATTTTTTTTTTTTTTTACAAAAGGTTTCAAAATTTCTTTATAATAAAACGATATTCACTTTTTTCACCGCAAGGTCTCGGACAAGCTAAAATCGACCTTGTGCTCTCCCCTGAGATGACACTTGGCTATACGGACACGGTTCATCATTATTCTTATTGTTATTTCTATCGTCGTAATTGCTCTTGTCTTTATTATTATTAGTTATGGATTTTTTTTAACTATCATCATTTATAAAGCCATTATCATTTTTCATTTTTATTTTTACTTTTGTTATTATCATTTTTATTTTACTTTTGTTATTCATCATTTTATTTCTACTTTTGTTATTATCATCATCTTTATTACTATTATTAATATTATCCTCATTATTACCATTATCATTATTATTAATATCATCATTATTCTTATATTGTAATACTATTATTACCAATAGTATTATAGCTATCATTATTAATTTTGTTATGATCCTTATCATCATTATAACTATCATTCTCTTTTTATAGTTTTCTCATCAATATTACCTTCATTATCATTATTATTGTAATAACTATAATAATCATTATCATAATAATAACTATTATTATCATTATTGTTATTATTATTATTATTATTATTATTATTATTATTATTATTATTATCTTTATTATTATTATGAATATCATTATCATTATTACCATTATTATGATTATTTGCATCATTGTTATTGTTGTTATTATTATTATCATTATCATTATCATCATCATTATTATCATCATTAATATTATTACGAGTACTTGAGAAAGAAATTATTTTTATTTAAGTCTTCAAGTGACATTATTGCCTTGGCGGAGGTATGCGCTCTCTGAGGACTAATTATTATTGTTTTTTTTTTTATCATGTTCATTATTTTTCCTGCTATAATTATTTTCATCAATACTTTACTAGTATCATTATCATTATCATTATCATACTGATAAGGATGAGGATTGTTAGTATTATCATTATTATTACTATTCTTCTTATTATTTTTACTCTTATTATCATAAATAATTGTTATTATCATTATCATCATTATCACTATTATTCTTAACGTTATTAGTATTATTATCATTACTATCATTGCTTCTATTATTACTATTATTCTCATTATTATTATTAATAATATCATTATATCTTATTATTTATTATGATCATTATCATTATCATTATTATCATCATTATTTTACTTCGTTATTGAACATTCAATGATTAATACCATGAATCATTTATCATCATATTAATTATAATTATCATATCATTAATTATCATAATTATCTCTATATATCATCATCATCATTAGTTGCATTTATTATTATAATCATTAATTATCAGTATATTATTATCATACTGTTATAATCATTATCATCCACATTTAATATATTATC
>NW_020869484.1:614676-619313 GCF_003789085.1 Penaeus vannamei
ATATATATATATATATATATATATATATATATATATATTATATATATATATATATATCTTTCTCTCTCTCTTCTCTTTCTTTCTCTTCTCTTTCTCTCTCTCTCTCTCTCTCTCTCTCTCTCTCTCTCTCTCTCTCTCTCTCTCTCTCTCTCTCTCTCTCTCTCTCTCTCTCTCTCTCTCTCCTCTCTCTCTCCTCTCTCTCTCTCTCTCTCTCTCTCTCTCTCTCTCTCTCTCTCTCTCTGTCTGTGTCTGTGTCTGTGTCTCTGTCTCTGTCTCTGTCTCTATCTATCTATCTATCTTTCTCCTCCTCGCCCTCTCTCTCGCTGCTTAATGTACCTTTGATATACCATTATACTATTTATCTGTCACCATATTACACCTATGACACCATACACCGTTAATCCCCATTCATCATGCTATTTCATAAATTTTATCCAGCTAGATCCATGCACTATCCAACATCACATCACATATTGTCCCATTTCGACACCATCATATACCCTTCCATTCATCACTGAACAGCATGCCCTCCATCTGCCTCAGGTATACCAGGTGATGGTGTGGGGGAAACATATCTCACGTGGATAGCACTGGTATAGTATCCCTGGTGTTGGTGTTGAACGCAGATTCTGTGCTTTGGGAGTGGACAGAGGATGGGCGTGGCAGAGGTGCCAAGGGAGGAGCGTGGGCGTCTTGCCATGTCCGTGGGAGCGATCTGTCTCGATTGCCCAGAAATCGCTTTGGCCAAATTTCGTTTTGAAATATTTCCTAATTGGAAACATGAGAGAATTTGAATGAGCTGATTCCTATCTGTATGATCACGTGATGGTTTTTTTTATATGAAGGAACAAGGGATATACGTTATGCACCAATGGCTTGTGAGAATATAATTATGATATCTGCAAGACTACTTCTCGAAAAGAAGAAAGAAATGACGAGTATTCACGAACCATCAGAAAATTCAAATATCGATAATGATATACCATCCTCGTCTCTCTCCTCCAACACCCAGATAGCTAACATGTCTGCGACAGGTTTGTCTCTGTTCTTCCCCGAGCGTCTTTACATGGACTATGGACGTCAGCGAATACCTTCTACTACTGGATGAGACGATTCAGCGCGCCTTCAAGCGTCCTGTTGCTTCGCTTCTTGCAAGTCTGACATCGGCGGGTTCCTCAAGCCCGATTCCAAATTGCTAGCGGTGGGGAATTGAGTGTTACCGAAAGCCCGCGTGGAATCTAGAATGCATATACATGTTTACAATAATGCTCTGATTGTCTGATGCGGACTCCCTCGCTCGACTTAATGTAGTTATGTATTTATGCAGTATGCGGCGGCCGATGCGAAATAAATTCAGACTTTAGCAATCCACTTTGGCTTCCACTCATTTGGTAATTCCTCCACAATATTGCCACTTTCCAAACAAACAGACCCGTCTACAAATAAGTTTGCACACCATGCTAAAAAATAAATGAGACCTCACTATATAGAGACAGACAACCCTTGTGACTAAGTCAAATCAACACATTGGTCAGTGTCATTTAAATCACTTTTCAAAATGATAAATAAATTAAATGAACCATCCACTTACTGTCTCTATTCAAAAAATTCTAGGGATTCAACTACACCAACAGTGGTTCATCTTGTCCGGTTTGCAGTTCGAAATGCCACCTTACTTAAATTAACATTCATACGCTCAGAATTACTTCAGTGTACACATATGCGAAATACACCTCCAATACATGCCACAATATTAAATATGTATGTTAATACATACCCATATCATTACATAATTATTTTACATATATATATACATATATGTATGTATATGTTTAACATATATTATAAACATTTGCATATACTACTAATATATATATATATATATATATATTTATATAATAATATATTATATATATATGTATGTATGTTGTATATTATATGTTATTATATATTATATAATTGAAATATATATATATATATATATATATAATAAATATATATATAATATAATATATATTATAATATTATATATATAATATTATATATAGATATATATAATATATATACGTATAAAACATACCATACATATATACATACATACATACATATACATACATACAATACATACATACATAACATACATACATATTAATATATGTATATATAATATTATATATATAATATATATATATTAATATATTTATATAATGTGTGGTGTGTGGTGTGTGAGTGTGTGTGTTAAATACTACAAAATAGTGTGGTGAGTGTGTAATAAAGTAGTGATACACAAAACGATACATTAAATGTGGCAAGGTTGTCACAGTCGCTGTGTCGTATGTTTGTGTCGTGTGCGTGTGTGTGTATGTGTTGTGTGTGTGTTTTGTGTGTGTGTGTTATGGTGTATGTATGTAGTATATATGATGTTTATACAATTGTTTATAGTTATACATATGTCCTACATATGCATACATATTGTATACATGATCATACCACTATACATATACTTACATACATATATGCCATATATGCATACAAATGCATGAATACATACATGAATTCCATACAGTACATACGCACATACATATATACACATGCATTACACACATACATGAATCCATACAGTACATACGGCACCATACTTAAACACTTATGCATACACACATACCACGAAACAAAGACCATACGCAGACCAAAAACTCCCAAAACGAAACCAAATAAGCTCCACAATACACACAGACACCACCCCCAGGACCACTCACACCACAGACGACCAACACCCACACACACAACGACAACACACCAACACACACAACACCATACACACCACACACTACACACACACACACTACACACACACACACACACCACACACACACACACACTACACACACACACACAGCAACACATTTGCATATATAATTATATATAGAGTATTATATATACTAATATATATATATATATATATATAGTATATATATGAGAGAGGGAAACGAGAGATGAGATTGAGAGGAGAGAGGGAAGAACCGTATCACGGGGAGAAAGTGAGCTGCTGCCGAATCCCTTGGTATTCGGAAGGTTCTCGTGGATTCCATGAAGTAAAAAACAGAACTTATCGCGGCACGTGCGAACATTGGAGATTCTCTTCGAGAGAGAGAGACGAGAGAGAAGAGATGAGAGATGATGCAGAGAGAAGACGAGAGAGACGAGGAGAAATTAAGGGAAATTGCTCAGATAGGGCCCGTCACGTCTTTATTCCCTCACGAGACTGTCTCATTTCTGTTCACAGATGTGGATGTTCGTTCTCGTGGCCACAGCAGGTGTCTTGTGGCCATACTGTCTGGGTACACCTGGCTTACAACAGGGTGACGCAAGACCATTCCAGGTAAGTCATTGTTTTACACAGAGTGATTCGATGGCTGGTTAGATTCATCGAATGTAAAACAGTGAATGTTAGAGGATTTTTTTTTTTTTTAATTGTAAAGAGGTTTGATGATGAATATAATGGTTCGAATTTCAGCAAAATGAAGGAAATGCAATGGAAATGATTGCCCTTCTCTTTTCTTTACTCGTCCTTTTTCATTTTCCACCCCCCTTCCCCCCCGCCGAGATGGTAACCCCTCTCTCTCTCTCTCTCTCTCTCTCTCTCTCTCTCTCTTCTCTCTCTTCTCTCTCTCTCTCTCTCTCTCATCTCTCATCTCTTCTCTCTCCTTTTCCTTTTTCTTTTTTCTTTTTTCTTTTTTTTCTTTTTTGTTCCCTCCTTCCCTCACCATTCCCTCTCTATCCTTAATCCTATTTTCCCTCTCTACATTCAGTCCAACCATTCTCCCTTCCCTTTTTGTCAGTCTTTCTCACCCTCCGTTCTCATTTCGTCTTCTTTCTCACACTCTGCTCCCATTCCTCTTTTCGCCCTCTATCCTCACCCTTTTCTTTCTTTCACCTCTCTCTCCCTTTCTTGATATTTCTCTCCCCCCTTTCTCACTCCTCACTCCCTTTAATTCATCTCCCCTCTTCACACCCTCTCCTTTCGTCCTGAAATCTCTCCTCACTTAACTTCTTCTTTCTCCCTTCTCTCCCTCACCCCTTCAATTTTCTCTCACCCTCTTTTACCATTCTCCCTCCTTTCCTATCCAGCTATCCTCTCACATACCCTTTCATCCTTCTCCTTCCCATTCATACCTATTTCTCTCTTTTCAGTATCTCACACCCTCTTTCTGTCTCTCCCTTTCTCCCTCTTCATCCTCTTTTCCTCTCTCCCCTTTCTCCCCTCTTCATCCTCGCCTTTCCCTTTTTATCCCTTTCACGCCCTTTTCTCCTCTCCCTCTCATTCCTCTTTTCCACCCCTTCTCCCTCGACATTTCCCATAAGTAATCTCCCCCCACCCTCTTTACGAACTGACTGCCCCTTCCATATCACTATTCCAACAAATACCTCACCCCCTCCTTTCCCTGCTCACACCATCCCTTTCACTCCTAATAATATCATCCCCCCGGCCCCCACTCCCTCCCACCTAATAACTCTCACCTCTCCTCCCCATTCTCCCTCCCCTTCACGCAAAATCTTCACCCCACCACCCAGTGCTTTAACCAGATCAAAGAACCCCCCCGGTTCTCTTCACCCCTTACTCTCCCTTCCCCCAT
>NW_020869485.1:34769-40019 GCF_003789085.1 Penaeus vannamei
TAATTATCATTATCATTATTATCATCTTTATTATCATTATTATTATCATTATTATCATTATCATTATTATTACTATTAATATTATTATAATCATTATTATCATTATTATCATGATCGTAATCAGCACAATCATTAATAATACACCCATCATCATTATCATGATAATGTTTATATCTATTCCACCTACAAATTCTAAATGTATGATTCACATAATTACGTTTAGGATTTTCTAGTTCAAACCAGTTCACAATAAAACCAATATTCCCATTTTCTTCAACATTTTAGCCTGTCGAAAATTCAGGCTGCTTTTTCGAGGAAGAAAATGTAGCATGATTTATCTACAAAATCAATGAACCATTAGCTATTGGTCGGAGGGAAAGCTAAAAGTAAAGTGAAATCAAGATCAGAATTTTATTCCAAAAATGGTGGACATTCTTGTATATAAAACTAGTATATAATATTGAAAGCAGAGTAACAAATGGAAAGTAAAATTCTCAAATAAGGGATGATCCAAGATGGCGGCCGTCGGGGAGGAAGGGACTACGGGGTTATTTCAATATCGCATCGACTTACTTTCTGTAGTTCCGTGTGACTCTAATTTCTCTTTTTTTCCGAACTACAAAAATCCAAAACTTAATAATTTTATCGCCCAAGAGGAAGGCGTTGCTAGAGTAATTTTGTTGCACATAGTTTGCACGATTAGCAATGCTCGTCGTGACCAGGAGATTTGCAAAATCATGAAGCCAACATTATAATCAACTCCTAATCCCCAAATGCACACGTCCGATTCCCTGAAGACTGACTTTGGTCACGGTGGAGATTTTGCGAAACATTATCTTTTTCCGTTCCCGCCAAAACTCGGGATAGCAAGTAGAACGATTTATTCCCTCCCAGAAAGCGCAAAAAAATGGCGGGAAAAAAAACCCGAAAACCTTACAATACGATGTTAAAATCAAAGGGGGAAAAAACACACATATATCTTAATTCCCCGTAATGGATCTTAAGGAAAAAGTCTTATCCCTTAATTAAAGACAAGCGAGAGAGGAGACGCGACGAGAGGGAGAGAAGAGGGTTTTCCCAAAATTCCGGATTCAGCGCTAGGATTCGGACGAGTGAGCCGCTCGAGTCCTATAAGGAAACGCGATGAAAAATTAGAGTAAGGGAGATGGTGTCGACTTGGGTTTCATCCTCCGAGATCACGGGTTGAGACAAGTGGGCGAGGTGTGAAGGAGGGAGAGGTTAAGACAAGAAGAAGAAGAAAAGAGAATAAAAGAAGGGAAAGTGAAGAGACGGAGAGAATAAGAATAAGGCGAAGGAGGTAAAGGTAACGACAAGCAAAAAGGAAATGCAAATAAAGGAAAATAAAAACAAGAAACGGAGATAGTGATAAAAGGAATTAAGAGTATGAAGAAGAGATAGATAAAAACAATAAATAAAAAGAGAAAACGTAAATGATGAAGAATGAAGAAAATTTGGAAAAAAAATAAAAGGATGAAATAAATAGAATAAAAGAGAAATAAAGAGGAAAAAGGATATAAAGAGAAGAAAAGCGGGAAGAAATAGAGCGAAATAAAATGTGTGAAAACGGAAACAATAAATAAATGAATAAATAAAACAGAGAATAAAAAAAAACACGAAGAAAGCAAAGGAATTTGAAAAATAAGAAAAAACAAAGACAATAATAATACAAGAAAACGATAATAAAAAAAAAAAGACAAATTAGTGAGAAAAAAAACATACAAGGCACACACGAAAAAATAGAAAACAAATGAACAAAAACAAATAAAAATATAAATAAACAAAGAAACGAGCGTTACACAAAATAAATAAAGACAAGAATTAGAGAGCGAAGGTGACGAGAGGGTGAGAGGGTGAAAGAAAGGGTGGAATTAAGGGAGAGAGAGAGAGAGAGAGAGAGAGAGAGAACAGACACAGGTGAAGAATATAAGGTCAAAGGTCGTAAGTCCAAAATTCACTCCTGGCTTGACGTGGGAAAGAGATGACCGAGGAAGAAGAAGAAGAAAGAGAAGAGAAGGAGAAGAAGGAGAAGGAGAGAGAGAGAGAAGGAGAAGAGAAGGAGAAGAGAAAGAAGAGAGGAGAAGAGAGAGAAGGAGAGAAAGAGAAAGAGGAGAAGAAGAACAGGAGAAGGAGAAGGAGAAGAGAGGAGAAGGAGAAGGAGAAGGAGAAGGAGAGGAGAAGGAGAAGGAGAAGGAGAGAGAAGAGAAGAAGGAGAGAAGGAGGAGGTGAGAAAAAGAAGAAGAGAAGAAAGAAAAAAGAAGAAGGAGAAAGGAGAAGGAGAAGAAGAAGAAGAAGAAAGAAGAAGAAGAAAAGGAGAAGGAGAAGAAGGAGGAGGAAGGAGAAGGGAGAAGGAAGAAGGAGAAGGAGAAGGAGAAGGAGAAGGAGAAGGAGAAGGAGAAGGAGAAGAGGAGAAGAAGAGAAAGGAGAAAGGAAGGGAAGAGAAGGAGAAGGAGAAGAGAAGGAGAAGGAGAGGAGAAGGAGAAGGAGAGAAGGAGAAGGAGAAGGAGAAGAGAAGGAGAAGAAAAGAAGGAGAAGAAAGAGAAGAAGAGAAAGAGAAGGAGAAGAAGGAAAAGGAAAAGAAGAAAAGAAGGAGAAGAAGGAGAAGGAGAAAGAGAAGGAGAAAAAAACATAACATGGAAAAGAAACAGAAAAAGATAAACAGAGTGAACGAAATAATAATGATAGAGAGAAAAAAGAATATGACGAATATCGGAAAAAAGGAGAGCGAATAGAAATAACGAATAAAAGAGAATAAATAATCTAAATGAGAAATAAGGAAAATAAAGAATAAACGGCAAAATAATGATAACAAAACTGAAATATAGAAATAACCAAATTATAGAATATATATATAGAAAAGATAAGTGAACAAGTAACAAGAAAAAAGAAAAAAAGAAAGAAAGAAAGAGAGAAAAAACGAATAATAATGAATATAAACAATAAACTAATCAATAATATATAGACCAAATAAATTGATAAATAAAGAAAGGAATAACAAAGATTAGTAAATAAGGAAGGAAGGAGATATGATGAAACGAAAGGGATACATAGGAAAAAATGTAATAAACATGGGAGAGCAAGAACCTGCAAACGAACATATATTCCACCTCCCCCCCCAAAAAAAAAAAAAAAAAAATTGAGACATCAAAAGAAAATGAAGATGGAATAATCTGATGATAGAGAAGAAGAAGAAAACAGGAAAAAGAAATTAAAATTAAGAAGAAGAAGAGGAAGAAAAGGAAAAGAAAAAGAAAATAAAAAAGAAAAAAAAATAATAATAATAGAAGAAGAAAAGGAAAAAGAAAAAGAAAGAAAAAGAAAAAAGAAGAAGAAGAAAAAGAAAAGAAAAAAAAATGAAAAAAGAAAAAATAAGAAGAAGAAAAAGTAAAAGAAAAAGGAAATGAAAAAAAAAGAAAAAAAAAAAAAAATAATAAGAAGAGAGGGACGAAAGAAGAAGAAAAAAAAAGGAAGAAGAAGACGAAAAAGGTAAAAAGAAAAAAAAAAACAATCTGAGAAAGAAAGAAGAAAGAAGATAGAAAGAAAAAAAAAAGAAAATAAATGAAAATCACGAACAGAAGAAAGGAAAAGAGGAAAAAAACAAACGTAAGAATAGAAAGTGGAAAATAAAGAGAGGGAGAAAGTTGGAGATGCAAAGAGGGAGAGAGAGAAAAAAATAGAAAGTATTGAAGACGAAACAGACGAAATCCATTTGAAAAGAAAATCAGATAAGAAAAAGATGAGATGAGATAAGATTAAATAAACGAAGATTATCGAAACAGACTTAAAAAGAAGACGAAAAAACATAAAAAAGAAAAACAAATGAAATACAATGATAATAATGTTGATAATGATAATGATGATGATGATAATAATAATAATAATAATGATATAATAATATGATAATGATTAATAATAATAATAATAAAAATTAATAATAATAATAATAATAATAATATAATATAATAATAATGATAATAATATAATAATAAAATAATGATAATGAAATTAATAACAAATAATTAATATAAACAATAACGTACAGTGAAAAAAGTATATACAAAAAAGCCCCCTATATACATTTAAATAAATATCTTAAGAAAATGAACGCCATTAATGAGTCACCAACGCTAATTAATTCTAGAAGGTAATCAATCTAATTAATCATACTTATGAGTCACCAATCTAATTAATTTCTAGAAGGTAATCAACTTCTAAATTAATCACACTTGAGTCACCAATCTAATTAATTTACTAGAAGGTAATCAATCTAATAATCACACTTATGAGTCACCAATCTAATTAATTTCTAGAAGGTAATCAATCTAATTAATCACACTTTGACTGACCTGATTTTGTATGAGGATGGCAATCACTGCATCTGTGGTGGAGATAGTGACTGTTAAGCGTTGGGATAAGGGTGGTGATGATGGTGCATGATGGTGGGTGATGGTGATGATGGTGATGCGATGGTGATGATGGTGGATGATGTGTGATTAGGTGGTGAAAGTGGATGGTGGTGATTGTAATGCGATGGTGATGATGGTGGTGATGGTGGTGCTTATTATGGTGATGTGATGGGTGAGGTGAGTGCGTTTATTATAGTGAAGTGATTGTGGTGATGGTGATAATGGTGGTGATGGTGGTGCTATTATTGGTGAAGTGATGGTGATGATGGTGCTTTTCATAGTCAGTGATGGTGATGATGTGCTTATTATAGTGATGTAGCATGAGTGGCTGATCGGTGATGTGGATGGCGTGGGATGGGGGAAGGAGGGAGGGGTGGTGCGTGGTGGTTGATGCAATGAAATCTTGATTGATGATGATATAGTGATGGAAATGATGGACGCGAGGATGTTGATGATGATAGTGTCAGTGAATTGATGATGATTGATGGTTAATGATTTTTTATGGTAATGACTGGATTAATGATGATTGGACATTTATATGGTGATGGTTTACAATTATGCGTGAAGGGGGACAGGATTGTGCCTTAAAAATATTAATTTGATGGTGAATTTAGCTTGATATTTTAAATAAAAACTATGATGGGACAGGTAAGTAAGTTTATTAATTTGGACGAAAAAAAGGGACAATTAAACTATACAGTGGAAAAATAAGTGATTTAATTTTTTAGGAATTTTTCAAGTTACCAGGATGGATTTTTTGTTTAATAAAATTAGAGACAAAGGGAATATAATTTTTTTAATTAAATTTTTTTTTCATTAATGATTC
>NW_020869485.1:73996-86496 GCF_003789085.1 Penaeus vannamei
AAAAAAAAAAAAAAAAAAAAAAAAAAAAAGAAAAAAAAAACATGCCAAAACCAATATGGAGCCGTTACAGGAAAATCAGTGGAGGCGGCTCATCCATAACGGCGACCCCATATAGACAGGGGATTGACTCTTCTCTTGGTGCTCACGCTATTCCGTGAAATAAAGCATTGGAAAAATAATAATTGAGAATAAACGTGATGCTATGGATAACATGAAAGATGTTAAATCGGCGAGTTCTTTAAGAAAAAAAAGAAAGAAAGAAAGAAAATTGCCTTTCATCTTCAAGCTGGTCATTGGGGCTTGGATGACCTAATTACATCGTCGTTGGTAAGCAAAACCTTCCCTAGATTCTTCAACTTTGACCTCCCTCCTAGGACCTGATCTGCTCTTTTTCATATTGTCAAAATTCTCTTTGTGTGTTTTCAATTATTTGTTCGTCTGATGAGTGACTCTTGACGGGTTCGAAACATCACTATTTTATTCCATTTTTTATAGTGGCGAATTTCCTTTTCATCTTTGTGTACGTCGCTGTGTTTGTGTCTGTGTACATAAACAGATGTATGTATCTGTATATATGTGTGTGCTGTAAGTATATGTGTGTAACACATGTGTGTATCTGTGTGTCTGTGTGTGTGTGTGTGTGTGTGGTGTGTGTGTGTGTGTGTGTGTGTGTGTGTGTGTGTGTGTGTGTGTGTGTGTGTGTGTGTGTGTGTGTGTGTGTGTGTGTGTGTGTGTGTGTGTGAAAGTAGAAAAATCATGTCTCAGATAGTAGAAAAAAAAATTCGCAGCAGAGGAGGGGGCTTCCATGGTGGCACGGGGGGCACCCGCCCCCCCTGCAATCTGATTGGCCACCCTGTGTGCCCCCCCAAATGTCATTGATTCGTCGTGATGTCAATCATTGCGTAAAGTATTTTACCGACGCTGTACGTTAAGACGGAAGCAAAGCTGAGACATTGTTTGATTAGACTCCTCATCCCCAGCAGATTTAATGTGGCCAAGAAAAGCAAGATGAAAACATAAACAATAACTGAACAATATAAATATTGAAGTGGGTAGCCTTATTTTTTGTTACTTTGCGCCCCCCCCCCCTCCTCATGCCGTCAAGGAGCCACGCGGCGAGAGCAGAGCAAAGTTCACACGGGAGACGCCTGCATGTGCGAGGCGCCGCGGCGGGAAAATCATGCACGGAAAGAACCACGTGCGCCGGTGCCCGCATGAGGCCGCTGTGTCCCTGCTGTCCACTCCCCACCTGCTGCCACCTGCTGACCTCCTCCTGATCATTATTGCATTTTTCATCCCACCTCACTGCGCCTTCCGCCGCCGACCCCTTTCCCATGACTTTAATTTAGAAGAAATACCAAAGGAAATTATTAATGGGAGTCTTAGCAGGGAGGTGGAGCTGCGGTCGAGAAGGCGCAGGGACACCTTCTGCCGCGTGCTCTTGAAATGTCAAAACGTCATTTATTTTTGATGAATGGTTTACTTGGGTGCTTGTGAAATATCAGCGCGGTGCTAGATTCTCCTTTCTATTTCGGAGGTTCCCAGACTATTTGTGCTTTTATGACAATTATGTTTTACGTCATCGCAGTAATGCGAAGTATATGATTAAAGTGATGATTATTTTATTATTGTCAAGAGAATGTGATGAAAATAACATGATGGCAATTTCAAGATCATCACCATTATCAGCCTCATCATTCTTAACAAAAGGATAAGAATAACAACAGTAACGAAGTAACTTAAAATGTTAACAATAATGATGACAGTAATTATATTTAAGAATATCGTCAGCTGTTGTACAATAACGATAGTGATGATACTCTATAATGATGATGCCATTTACCATAATACTGATGACTTTACGACTATTTATACTTCTAACTTTGATAATTATGATCATTCTAATATGTATAAATATGACAGTAATGATGTTGATCAATATGACGCTGATACTGGTGATGGTAATAATTGTGAGAACAATAGTATTATGGATACTAATGATGATGAAAACGATGATAATAATGGTGATAATAATACCAATAGCAATGATAGTAATAGCAATAATTATAATGATAATAGTGGTGGTAATTACAATGATGATAACTAATAATGATATCGATAATAATAAAGATAATGCATTAACAATAACGACAACAATACTACTACTATTGCTAATGTTACAGCAGTAATAATGTTAAATAATATAGATGATGATGGTAATCATCATCACCATCACCATGATTACGATTTTGATCATAATAACAATGGTAACAATAAAAACAAAAAATGATAATAACAACAATGATAAAGATACTAATACTGATACTAATAATATCAGATTATGATAATGATAAAAATGATAATGGTAATTCCGATTATGATTATAATGATGTGATAAGAATTATAATATTAATAATGATAATAATAATAATAATAATAATAATAATAATGATAATAATCATAATAATATAATAAATAATAACAATAACAATAATACTAATAGTCATGGTGATAGTAGTAGTAGTGATAATTGTAAAAATGATGATAGCAATGATTATTTTCATAATGATAGTGATAAGGATTATGTTAATAACAATAGCAATAGTAATAATAATGTCAATAAAAATGATTATGCTGATAATAATGATAATGAAAATAATAGCAATGATGATAATATTATTAATAACAATAACAATAATGGAAATGATAACATTATCAATGATAATAATGATAATAATAATGACAATACTAATACTAGTATCACTAATAATGGTATCATTGATGATTACAACAACAATGATAAGACAAAAATAAAAAAATCATAATGATAACAATAATGATGGTAACGATGATGATGATGATGATGATGATAGTCATAATGATAGTGATGATAATTATAATTATAATAATAATGATAATAATAATAATAATAATAATAATAATAATAATAATAATGATGATAATAATGGCAATAATAACAACAATCATAATGATAATAATGATGATAATAATGGTGATGATGATGAGGAGGAGCATAATAAGAATAAGAATGAGAATAATAATGTTGATGATAGAAAGAAGAATCAATGTTTCCGTCTATGTGACTAGAATATCGAATCACTAAATTTGAAAGTTTCTTCCCAAATAAACACTTTCCCAAAGTCATTTTTCCTCCGCATCTGTAACTGAATCTTATCGATATATTGAAAAATTCTCTGAAGTCCAGCCGCCAGCTTAGCTCACAGTTATCTTCTTTTTGGCTGAAAAAGAATTATCACGATGGGTGTTACTTTGTCGTTATTCTACCCCTTGTTATTGAACGGATACTCAAGGGAATGAGTGGTTTCAGTAAAGTGAAAAGCCTTTTCGGGTTGTTTGGTAAACTTAGTCCTTGAATTTATTATGTATTTTTTCATCCGTGTTCTTACTGTCGCTTGAAGAAAATATAAATGAAAGGTTGGATAAAAAAAACAAAGTACTGAAGTATGATCTTGAAATAGCTTGTGGAAAAATAATGACAAAAAGGAGAACGAATAATTAAACGAAGCAAGATATGCAATTGAAGCATTTCAGTGTCTTAACTTCATTAGAATGTATGGAATCGAAACGCGTCAGCTGCATCCCATGCTTTGTGAAATTATCAATTCTTTCCTTACGTAGCCTTTCACAATGCACCTTCGAATGAACACAATGGAGCCTCGAATCTCCCTGTTTTAATGAGACTCGTGACACAAAGGAACCCTTAACCCACGTGGCCGATGTGCATTTTTTATGACCTGTAACCTTGTTTCATTGACTTCTGGCGACCAACCGGGTGACACAAAAGCCCTTTGGCAACTGCGTGGCCCCAAACCCCACACAGCTTCTGCATTTATCTTAATCGGCTAATTCCTTCCCTTGACTTAGCCATGAAGGTTAAAGTGAACCCATTATCATACAAGACGAACCTCATTACGGCCCTCATCAAGTCATGCATGAGGAGGAGGCGGCGGTAGACAGTCAAAGCCTCATGGGTTATTGAGGAACCCGAGAGCCAATGTCCGCCCCGCAGATGTTCCCTCCGGAATACGTGATGGGGGCGCGCCGCTCTCCCGCTCCAAGACGGCGGGCGGCGGACATTTTTTATATCCCGGGGAACATATGTGGCCAAGGGTGAGGCTGACTTTTTGTTCCGTCGGCGCCCGGCCACGCGGATTCATGAGCGCTTCATAATGGAGGCGGGATCCCGGCGGCCGAGGCTGCGGCTGCGGCTGTATTTCTTGATTCTTTTTTCTTGGGGGATTCTTCTTATGTTTAGTTGTTATCATCGACATTCATTATTACCAGCATCATTACTATTATTATCAGCAGCGTTATTATTATTATCATTATTACTACTACTACTACTACTTACTACAGCTGCTGCTACTACTACTACTACTACTACTATCATCACTGATATAATTATTATTATTGTTATTATCTTTTTCATCATCATCATCATTATTATTATTGTCATCATTTTTTTCATCATCATTATCATCATCATTAATAGTACTATTGTTATAATTATCATTAATATTATCAAGACTATTATTATTATCATTATTATTATCATTGTCATCATTACTATTATCATTATTAAACTAACATTTTCATTATTACTATCATTATCATTATTGCTATCGCTATTATCAATATTATCACTATTACTATATATATTATTGCTATCCCCATCCTCATTATTATCATCAATACTATTATTGATATGATCATTATCATATTCTTTATCATTACTATCATTATCATTATTATTATAATTATTATTAGCAGTATTATAGTATTTTGGTTACTATTTTTACCACTACAATTAATATAAGCATAACCATTTTCAATACTAACAATACCATTATCATCATTATCATAATAATTATAAACCATTATTTTGATATTACTGCAGCTGTTTGTTCTGCTGATAATAATTCCTCGTGAGTACGGAGGTGTTTGGATCTATGCTACATGAATATATATACGTGTGTGTGTGTGTGCGTGTGTGTGCATATATATATATATTATATTATATTATATATATATATATATATATATATATATATATATATATATACTGTACTATATATATTATATCTATATATATATATATAATGTATACCCATATAACTTGTAATTGTCGTACATCTATATCATATATGCATACATGCATTTACGATATATATATACAGTAAGGATACTATCATAACGTATATTACTATAACATATAAGTAGTACTACGTAATATATAAGTAACCATTAGCAGTATATACTTATACCCGTGTAACCCTATATATATACATCATATACATCTGACGTTATATACTATATATAATAACTATTACTAGTATGTAATTCTATACATGCTAAAATCATGCGCTATATGCCTGTGCGTAGATAATATTATATCCTATATATATATACTACTATATATCTATTATATATATATCTACTAATATACCTACTAATATTATGATAGTATTAATACATATATATACATTATACATATACAGCATATACAATATAACACTTATATATGTCATTACTCATGAGTATATTATACATACGTATATCATATATATATACATACTAATTATATTCAATACTGCTACTCATGCAGACTATATATATCACTATATACTAATACTATACCTACCTTATATATATAATATCATGCTACTTTACCAACATATTTTATATCCTAGGATATACTATATAACTTTACTATAGTCACCACATAACTTAACCATCTAGTACATAATATGTGTGTGGTTGGTGTGCTGTGTGTTGTGCGTAGTGTGCTTAACGTGTATGTGTGTGTGTGATGTCGCTGTGTGTATTTGTTCTGTGTTGTGTGGGTGTGTGCTGTGTGTGTGTGTGTGTGTGTTGTGATGTGTCGTCGTGATGTGTCGCTGATGTGTGTTGCGGCATATAAACTTAGCGATGTGTGTGCTGTGTTCGTGTGTTCAGTTGTGCTGTCTGTGTGTGTGTGTGTGGGATCCTTTCTACAAAAAGGATTTTACTTTCATGGCTTTTCACATTTAACACATCCGCCTTTTTCTCTCTCAATTCACCGCTTCATTTTATTTTAATTCTTATAAGTAGCAGCTTGCATACTGATGAGCATCAGCTGCTCAATCCATTCTTTCTTCTTCTTTCTTTCTCTTTCTTCCCTTTTAGTTCGTCAGAATTGATGAAATTACAGTCACCGAATATATTCTCAACACGTTATGAGGGTTGTTTATTTTCTGAATTCTGCATATACATACACGTAAACGCACACACCACAGTCACACACCCACCCACCACCCGACACCACACACACACACACATACGTACATACACACGTAAACATACACACCACACATACACACCACATACACACACATAACACACATTACACACACAACAACAACACCACACAACACACCACACACACGCACAACACACACACACACACAATACGTATAATATATATACCACTATCATAGTATACACTAATACATGAGGCGGTATTATTTACTACATAGTAATGATCACAATAATAGGTAATACCTATATACTTATACTACAACATATACTATATATGTATATGTGTATTATATATATATAGTAAATAAACTCTATAGTAATATATATATATATATATATCATGTATATTAATATATAACTGTATATATAAACTATATAACTATAATAGCACTATACTATAGTATATATACTACTATATCATCATACATATACTCTAAAAACCAATGTTATATATAATTTTCAATTTTTCAAAACCAATAAATTAATAAATTTTAATTTAATTAACTTAATATGTAATATTTAAAAGTCATATTATATAGATATATATATATAATATATATGTATAATTTATACTACTATAGTAAATTCAGAAATTACATGTAATTTCTTCAACGAACACGTCAATCGAAAACCGGTCAAACATACCAAATCTTTTGTATTGTGTGAAACATATCCAGTCTCACTTCGATACCTCCTCTCTCTCTCTCTCTCTCGCTCTCTCTCATCTCATCTCTCTCTCTCTATAATATTATACTAGTATATATACTTACATACACTACTCTTACTAATCACATCCCGAACGCTATTATATCTATATATATATATTTACCATACACACAACTACACACACACAACACACACACCACACACACACACACACACACACACACACACACCACACACACACACACACCACACACACACGACACCACACGCACACACCACTCACACACACCACAACACACACACACACACACCAACACACACACACACACACACAACCACACACACACTAAACACACATACTAGTAATATAATATAATCACTACTATATATACTAGCTAATACTATATAATCAATATATATATCTTGCACCTTCTACCGATATTAACTAGCTATACTATATATGCATGATCTATTTATCTACTATCATGATACATATGTTACATATACATATGTATTACTATATCGAATACTTCACTAATTATATACTATAACTACTAAATATATACTTAATATATAGTATAAGTTATATATATATATATCTATATCAATCATATAATATATATATATATATACTTATAGATGATTCATAATATACTATATATACATATTATAATACATATTATACTATAATAATATATATATATATATTATATATTATTTTACATACACACACAACACACACACACACACCACACACAAACACACACAAACACACACACACACACGCACACACAACCACATCACACACCACACACACACACAACACACACACAACACACAGCACACCACACAACACACACACACACACACACACACCACAACACCACACACACACACGATCCTATATATGTATATTATTATAATATAACGTATATTATTATACTATATATATACCTTACTATAAAAATAATATATATATGAATATGTCATAATATATAATATGTATACATAGATATACATAATATGTATATATCATGAATATATATGACATATTAATATACTATACTATATTATATATATATATAATACATTCAACTATATATTTATACCTATATACACCTTTCATTACTATACAATATATATCTCCACCTATATATATTACTTATACCCACTAGTTTTATATATGCTATATAACAACTACTGACGTTACTAACCTCTAATTTACTACTTATACTACTCTAGATACCTAGTTATTCACTATATACATACTATATACATACAAACTATTACATAACTCCCTATACTACAACTAACCCATACTTACAACAATATATTATAACTACAAATTATATTATATATATATCTATATATATACCTAGTCATAATATTATATATCCGTATACTATATATGAATCAATGATACCTATTACGAATATCACATATAGCTATATATATGCAACATTATATGAACTAATCTATATATATAGATATATATATAAAATATATATAGTCTATATATACTATATATATATGTGTATATTGTAGCTATATATCATACTTAACTATACCAAGTCCTGAGTTACTACCGTCATATATATCATTTATACTGTAATTAATCATTACATTAATGTCCAGAAAGTATCATAGTAATAACCCATAGATATGATCATCTTCACTGAGATTTAAATAAAAAATAACCACCAATCTCGCCACTACTACATATGTTATATATAATATTCAGAGCTTATACTCCATATCCAAACTCATACATACAAACCTCTATTAAAACTATACTTATACATGCATATATATATATTATATACTATATATATATATACTATACTATACTACTTTCATAATATATAAGATATATTATAATAACTATATATATATGACAACTATATATATTGCAGCTACTCATTACATATATGCTGCCTATTAATACTAATATATATAGTATATCTATAATCATTTAATAATATATATAGTAACATATATACTACATATGTTATAAATATATATAGTATATAATATCTATATATATATATATATATAACTATATATGTATATAAGTACTTACAGTCCGCGTCTATACCTACATATATATACTATTATTACGTATAGTATACTACTTTATAATATATAACTGTTAGAACATTTCTATTATATACCAATATATATATATATATATTGTGGGTGTGTGCTGTTGCGAACTGTGCCGTGTGTGGACGCAGAAGACTCACACGTGTGCTCTCTACGCTTGTGTGCTGCTTGTGTGTGTGTGCGTGTGCTACTTGTGTGTGTGTGTGTGTGGGCTCGTGTGCTTGTATGTGTCGTGTGTGTGTGTGTGTTCTGATACAGGCGCAACGTGTGTGTGTGTATAAATAATATATCGGTACTTATATACTATAGTAATATCATCTTCACATATATGTCATATAATTACTATATATACTACTAATAATATAATTTTATTACTTACTAAATATATATTTATTTAGTTTATATACTATACAGATACTATATATATATGATAATTCATTACTATAGCTATACTATATTATAATGCATACTTATATAACATATATTTATATATATATAATATTATAATACACTGTTATATAATATATATATTAATATACTATAAGTATTACATACTATATATATGTGATTGGCATGTGTGTGTGTGTGTGTGTGTGATGTGTGGAATGATAGCATCTGTGTGTGTGTGTGGCTGTGTAGGTGTGTGTGTGTGACGTGGTTTGCGTTGTGGCGGTATGCGACTTCTGTATATGCGCCCAGCTCACATATCCCTCGCATACGCATAACTCTCCTACAATCCGAATTCAAGTCAAGAAAAATTCAAGACTACCTTAAGAATACAGACTAGCAACAGTAATCTGAAGAAGACGATTTAAAAGACGACTCTATCGAAGACACATTGTGTGCGTCGCTGTGCGACCGAGTGTGTGCGTGCTTCCACCCAAAATGTGGACGTCGAAACCGAACCCCAGAGTCATGTGCGTGTTTTCTTACACGAAAACGACATTCAACTAAAATTTAAATAATCAAACACTGTGCGTGGTGTGCGTGTGTCGCACGTCGTGTGCGTGTGTATGCGCTGCGTGCGTGTCCTCATTCAATGTGTTGTGTGTATGTGATAACAACATCGCGTACCACATGTGTGTGTGTTGTGTGGCTGTGTGCCTTGTGTAGTGTGTGTGTGCTGTCCGTGTGACACCGATCGTGTGTGTGTGTGTGTGTGTGGGTCGCGCATGCGCTGCTGACCTTGGCGGGTGCGTGTGCGTGTCGCGTGCCTGTGTGTACAGTCACCAGAACACGCTGACGCGACACGATGTGTGTGCTGATTGTATATAGTAATACATGCTGCATGTATGTAGTAATATATTATAGTACTATTATATAGTTATATACTATAATATATTAATATATACTATTATATTATGTTAGTGTGCGTGTGTGTGTTGTGTGTGGTGTGTGCTATATCATATAGTATAATACTATATTATAACACTATATTTACTTATATATATACTACTATATATCATACTATATACAAGTATATGTATTGTATATGCTGTATATATACGCTTAAAGTTATATAATACTTTATTTATTTATTTATTTCATTTATTAATATATACTTACTATTATATCTATGATCATATATATCTTATATTTCTTATTTATTTAGCTTATTAATATATATATTATAATTATATATATATTATATCAATTATATATTTATTATATAATAATACATATATGTACACACACACACACACGCACACACACACACACACACACAATATATACAGCAATACATATATAATATATATATATATATATATATATATATATATAATATATATTGAATGTATGTGTATGCATACATACATAATATATATGGATCCTCTTACCTACAAACGTCGTGAAGCTCATTTGTCTGTCAAAAAAAAAGAAAAAAAGCTGGCAAGAAAAAGAATTTATATATATATATACACACACACATACATGCACACATGCACACACACACACACACACACACACACACACACACACACACACACACACACACACACACACACACACACACACACACACACACACACACACACACACACTCACACAAATATGAATGTATATATATATATATTATATATATATATATATATATATATATATATATATATATATATGTGTGTGTGTGTGTGTGTGTGTGTGTATGTATATATATATTATACATATATACATACATACATACATATATATATATATATATATATATATATATATATTATATATATATATATATATATATGCATACAAAAAAAATTTGATGTGAAGGAAAGTCCCTTCCTATGTGTTGGCTACGCCCTCACCTGTCCTGACCTACCTCAGCCACGCTGGCGCTTTCCAGTCATGACTTCTTGCTTCCTAGGAAGAGAGAAACCCATAACTCTCCTCTGAAAGTGCAATCGATTTTACCCTCACAAGAGAAGCGTAATTACTCACCCATATATCAATACTCTACAAAAGCAAAACATTAAAAAAAAGATCTTGCCTCGTTTCTTGTTTTATTATCAAAATTGTTTAGGAAATATAATGTCGCATGAAGTTAAAAGATCGAAGCTAAAAAATAAGCCCCAAAGGACGCAGCCTCTTCGCATCTTTTCGTGGATTTCTCGCCGAATAATGTTTGGTGATTAAGCGCCGCGGAGACTAGCCATTAGCCTCGTGATTTTTCATCCTCAATGGTGGTTAACTGTCAAACAAATGCAATTACTGCGGAAATATGAACTCACATTTAGCTGAAGAATGAGATCCGAAGTTTGGTTGAACGGACGGTTTATTTGTCAATTAATGACTTGTCGAGAAAACAAGTTATTTGTTTTTTGTTTTTTATTGTTGTTGCGTATTTCTTTTTCTTAGGATTGGTGTTGGTTGTGTGCTTTGTTCTGGCCTTTACTAATTCATTGTGGATTTTTGCATAACTAAAAGGACAAAAACTTTTGTTTAGTCTTAACGAAATAGATTACATATCTTATTCCCCAATAAGTTTCACTCTTTTTCCGTCCCATCGCCCAGTCTTTACGGGGACAGACAGGCAGAGAGAGAGACAGACAGACAGAGAAAAAAGAGAGGAAAATTAAGAAACTGAGATAGTGAAAAGAGATAAACATGGAAAGATAAAGAGTAAGAAAGAGGCTGACAGATAGAGACGGAAAGAGAAAAAAAGGCGAAAAGAGAGAAAGAGACAAGCAGACAGACAAACAGACAGAGAGGGAAAAGAGAGAGACAGAGACAAGGGAAAAAGAGAGATATTTGAACCATATGTGGTATCATGTTTGCTTATAGAGATCATAAATTTTGAGCGGCAAAGGAATGTTTGTGGTATTCTTCGACCAACTGCAACCGAAGCGGTTGCTGTGGCGGCACCGGTGTCTGCTGGAGGTTAAAAGTGGTATAGTTTA
>NW_020869486.1:2500-11000 GCF_003789085.1 Penaeus vannamei
TCTTTCCTTCCCTTCCCTCTCTCTCTTCCTTCCCCCTCTCCCTCCCCTCCTCTCTCTCCCTCTCTTCTACCTTCCCATCCCTCCCTCCTTCTCCCTTCCCTTCCCTCTCTCCCTCTTCTCCCTCCTCCTTCCCTCTCCCGCTATTATGACTCGATTGTCATTGGGAAATCTTTTGGGGTAATTGAAAGGAACCTCCAAGAGCCGAGATTCGAGAGCCGGAGATCCGAAATCCGAGGTTCTCAAGCCGAGGTTCTCAAGCCGAGGTTCTCAAGCCGAGTTCGATGGCCGAGAATCGAGAGCCGAGAATCGAGAGCCGAGGTTCTCAAGCCGAGATCCTCAAGAACCGAGATCCTCAAGCCAAGATCCTCAAGCCGAGACTCGAACCCAAAACCTCCAAGAAGCCGAGACTCGAGACCGCATGACCCGGAGACCCGAAGCCCGAAAGCGAATCGGGCAAAGCCTTCTTTGGCGGCGGAAGAAAAAGCCGACCCTCTCATCTCCGTCCGGATTATGTTATTGCCTCCGTCTCTAATAGGCGGCGGGCGCTCTAGGGGGACTTCTCTCTCTCTCTCTCGCTCTTTCTCTTGTCTCTCTCTCTTTCGCCTCTTTCTCTTCGCTCTTCTCTTTTTCTTTCTCTTTCGCCTCTTTCTCTATTTCTCTCTTCTTTCTCTATTTCTTTCTCTCTCTCTTTCGCCCTCTTTCTCTATTTCTCTTCTCTTTTTTTTCTCTCTCTCCCTCCTTCGATTTCTCTCTTCTCCCTTTCCTCCCCTTCTCTCTTTCCCTCTCTCCTCTTCTTCTCTCCTCCCCCCCTCTCCTCTCTCTATCCTCTCCCTCTTTCTCCCTCCTCCCGCCCTATTCCGCCTCCCTCTCCTCTCTCTCTCTCTCTCTCTCTCTCTCCTCCTTTCTCCCTATTCCCCTCCCCTCTCTCTCTCTCTCTCTCCTTCCTTCCTCCCTATCCCCCCCCTTCCCCTCCCTCTCTCTCAGTAAGGTTATGATGGTTTTGAATCGTATGTGTTTTCGTATGTGGGATGGCCCGTGTTGCCATACTCGGAAAAGGTCTCATACCCGTAATCGAAGCCGTGCTAATGACACATGTTGTTTAATGAGTCCCCTTTTTAAGCCGGTGAAATGCGATCGTAAAAAAAAAAAAGACAAAAGAATAAAAGAAATGGAAAAAAAAGAAAAGAAAATAAGTAAATGAAAAAGAAAGAGGAGGTGGAGGAGGATTTAATCCGATGTTCTTTTTTGTTTTTTTTTTCTTTCTTTTTTTTCTATTTCTCTCTTTTTTTGTCTGTGGTACGATTTCGGGAGTGTATTATTGTTATCATTTTGTTTTCGTTGTGGATAACTAGTATCGGATTATAACTCGTTGAGAAGGCGCTACTTTGCAGAGGAATGTTTTAAAAGGAAGAACAGATGTGTTGCTTCGATCCTATATGGAGCAGTTTCGAAGTGGATCCGACACAGTTTCCAATTGCTTTTGGCGGGATTCGGTGTCGTTGCCCTTTTGTTTCTTTTTCTCTTCGTCTATTGTCTTCGGTTGGATTTACTCTCGGCTCATTTATTTTTTGTTTGTAAGGAGAGTTGAAATTCATATTGTTGATTTCGATTGCAAATTAACAATTACACAAGAATATTACAAATCTAGACATCTATCTCTCATTCTAGCTCCGTTTAGATTTTGTTTTCGTAAATATATTTATCTGTGATCTTCCCAACTTTTTTTTTGCACTATTCACATCATCACTAACCATATTGCAAACTTCGCTAACCATATTGCAAACTATTTTCGTGTATTTATTCATAGTTCTTGTCGCCGATGCAAGGGAATTCCCCAAACCATCTGTTGATCGCCACTGTAGCCATCTTCCAACACTTCTCAACGCCTTGCAACATTGTGCAACTACTTGTCTACCTCGTACCCTAATGTACCTTCTTCTATGCGTCTGTGTTGCATCTGCTTTGCTTACTCCCACTCTCTCTCTCTTTCTCTTTCTCTCTCTTCTCTCTCTCTCTTTCTCTCTCAGCTCTTCCCCTTCTTCCCTCTCCTCCTTTTCCTTTCTTCTCTTCTCCTTACCTCCCTCCCTCCCCCCTTTCCTTCCCTCCCCTCCCCCCCCGTTTCTCTTCCTTCCCTCCCCCAACTTTGTTCCCTTCTCTTCTTTTTCCCTCCCTCCTTCTCTCCTCCCTCCTCCGCTCCCTCCCTCCCTCCCTCCCTCCACCCTCCCTCCCTCTCCCTGCCTAATACCGTATTTGATATAACCCCCCCCCCCAACCCTCCCCTTCCCGGCCCTGTCATCAGCTGAGCCTTCACCTACGGTCCTTCAAAGGTAAACCGACGCTAGGGGGCATGAGGGATGGAGGGAGGGGAAGGGGAGGGGGAGGGAGGGGAAGGAGGGAAGGGGAAGGGGAGGGGAGGAGGGAGAAATGGGAGGGGAGGGGAGGGAGGAGGGGAGGAGGGGAGGGAGGAGAGGAGAGGAGGGAGGGGGAGGGATGGAGGGGAAGGGGAGGGAGGGGGAGGGAGGGGGAGGAGGGAGGAGGGGAGGGGAGGGGAGGGGAGGGGAGGGAGAAAAGGGGAGGGGAGGGGGGAGGGAAGGAGGGGAGGGAGAGTAGGAGGGGAGGGGAAGGGGAGGGAGGAGGGAGGAGGGGAGGGGAGGGGAGGGAGGGAGGGAAGGAGGGGAGGGGGAGGGAGAGGAGGGAAAAGGAGGGGAGAAAAGGGAGGGGAAGGAAGGGGGGAGGGAGGGGGAGAGGAAAGGAGATACGAAAGAAAAGGAGAAGAAGGAAGGGAGAGAGAAAGGGAAAGGAGAAAAGACAGAAAAGAGAGGATAGAATTAAAAACCAACTCGAATAAGAAAAGAAACAATAAAACAAATCAAGACTTGAGAAGAAGAGGAGGAAGAAGAAGAAAAAGAAAAAGAAAAAGAAAAAGAAAAGAAGAAAAAGAAGAAAGAAAAAGAAAAAGAAAAGAAAAGAAAAGAAAGAAAAAAAGAAAAAGAAAAGAAAGAAAAGAAAAGAAAAAGAAAAAGAAAAAGAAAAAGAAAAAGAAAAAGAAAAAAGAAAAGAAAAAGAAAAAGAAAAGAAGAAGAAGAAGAAGAAGAAGAAGAGAAGAAAAAGAAGAAAGAAGAAGAAAAAGAAGAAAAGGAAAAGAAACAGAAAAAAAAAAAGGAAAAAGGAAAAAGAAAAAAAAGATTAAAAATTGGAAATAACAATAACAACAATAAAAAAATTAAAATAAAAAGGCACAAAGGCGTCGCTCTCCTCTCTACCCTGGGCATAGGGCACAAGACTAACACAGGTAACCGGGCACGTGTCTCGCACAGGTAGTCGGGGTAGTCATAAAGAGCTGAAGAGGTACCGATACCAACGGAAAATCGACCTTACATACCGCCGCTGGTGGGATGACTCACACTGGTATGGAATAACTAATAAAATACCAAAAAGCAAACACGCGGGTATGTGGTATCGGAAGGGGAGGGGGAGGGTGGGGGTGGGGTGGGGGGGGGTTGGGTGGTATCGGTGCTGCCCTCCTGGTGGCGGTGTCCGAAACTATGGCTTTCGATTTCCCGAGGAAGGGGGTTCGGATGCGCTCGGGGGGGAGGGGGGGGGTGGTGGTGGGGGGTTTGTAGGGTTGTGATGGGGTTGAAGATTTTTTTTTTTTATCTTTTTTATTATTATTATTATTTTTTTGTTTCTCGTTCGCTTTTTTTGTGATTTTTTTGTTTGTTTGTTTGCTTGTTTGTCTGCCGGTCTCCCTATCATCATCATATTCATAATCATCATCTTCATCATACACCATCATCATCATCATCATGATCCTCACCATCATCACGACAACACCATCACCATCATCATTCATTATCATCATCCATCATCTATCATCATTCATCATCATATCATCACAGTCATCATCACCAACACCATCATCATAATCATTCATCAATCATCATATAATCATCATTGGTATCATTAGTACTATCATAATCATCATTATCAATATCATTATTAGAAGGAACATCATTATTATAATTAGTTTCAACATTATTTCAGTTCTCATTTCTCTCTATCTCTCTTTCCCCTCTTTCTCTCTCTCTCTCTCTCTCTCTGACTCTGACTTTCTATCTTTTATCTATTTGTTCTCATTTTTTCTCTCTTTCTTCTCTCTCTCTCTCTTCTCTCTCTTCTCTTCTCTCTCTCTCTCTCTCTCTCTCTCTCTCTCTCTCTCTCTCTCTCTCTCTCTCTCTCTCTCTCTCTCTCTCTCTCCTATTTCCTCTCCCCCCCCCTCTCTCTCTCTCTCTTTTTCTCT
Organism: Penaeus vannamei; assembly: GCF_003789085.1. Taxonomy (NCBI): domain Eukaryota; kingdom Metazoa; phylum Arthropoda; class Malacostraca; order Decapoda; family Penaeidae; genus Penaeus; species Penaeus vannamei. The sequence goes on from NW_020869486.1 coordinate 6,801, forward strand.
CCCTTTTTTCCTTATTTACTCCTGGCTCTGATGGCACCGGAAATGACTGAATTTCTAAACTTTCATAATTCCTTTTCTACGAGGCTAAATGGGGGATAGGGACAACGTATAGGAAGAGGGATGGGGGAGTGACAGGGGGGAGTGGCAGGGGGAGTGAATGGAGGGGAGGGTAAGGGGGGAGTGGCAAGGGGAAGTGAATGGGGGGAGTGACAGGGGGGTAAAGGACAAGGGGGGGAGTGACAGGGGGGGAGGGTAAGTGGGGAGTGACAGGGGGGGGGAGGGCAAGTGGGGAGTGACAGGGGGAGTAACAGGGGGGGGGGCAAGTGGGAAGTGAATGGAAGGGGAGGGGGTAAGGGGCGGAAGGGCAAGGAGGGAGTGGCAGAGGGGGGGGGGTTGAGGAAGGGGATAGAAGGACGGGACAGAGGAATGGGACGGAGGGGGGGGGGTCAGGAGGATAGGAAGGAGGGGGAAGGGAAGGGGAAGGAAGGTGTTTAAGGGGACAGGGGAGGGAGAGGGGAGGAGGGAGGAGGGCGGGGGAGAGTGGGGGAGGAGGGAGCAAAGGAGGGGAGAGAATGAATGAGAGGAGGCGGGCAGAGAGAAAGGCGGAGGGAGGGTAAAGGATAAGAGAAGGGTAAAGGTGAAGAGATAGATAGATAGATAGATAGATAGAGAGAGAGAGAGAGAGAGAGAGAGAGAGAGAGAGAGAGAGAGAGAGAGAGAGAGAGAGAGAGAGAGAGAGAGAGAGAGAGAAGACGAAGAAGAAGAAAAGAGGATGATAAAAAGGGGGAAAAAGAAAGAGGAGGAAAGAAAGAGGAGAAAGAAAGAAGAAGGAAAAGAAGGAGAAAGAAGGAAAAAAAAATAAAAATGATAAACGAGGAAATAGAACAGAAAGGAGAACAAAGGAAGAGAAGAAAAAATTAGAAAAAATGAGAAAAGAGGAATAAGGAGGAATAGGAAAAGGAGAAAGGGGAGAAACGAATATGGAAAAAAAGGTAACAAGGAAGAAGAAGAGAAAGGAGGAAGTCGAAGAAGACGAAGAAAAAGGGAGAAGGAGAAAATGAGAACAAGAGAGAGAAGAAAAACAGAAAAGAAGAGAAGGGAGAGGAAGAAGACGAAGAGAAAAAGAAGAAAGAAGGAAAAGAAGAAGAAAAAACACAAAGGAAAAGAAAAGAAAGAAAGAAAAAAAAAAAGAGAAAAAAGAGAAGAAGCCAAAAAAAGATTTAAAAAATCAGAAGAAAGTGGGAAACGAGGAGAAAGGAAGAGAAGAACACGGAAAAAAATCAAAAGAAGAAAATAAAAATTGAGAAAAAGAAAGAAGCAAAAAAAAAAACAAAAAAAAAGACACAAAAAAATAAAAATAAATGAAATAATAAGAAAGAGAAAAAAGGAGGCGAAAGGAGGAGAAGGAGGAAGGAGGGAGGAGGAGGAGGAGGAGGAGAGGAGGCGGCTACAGAGGGCGGGTTCTTGGCTGTATTTTGGAGGAGTGTTATTGGGCGTCGGGCGGCTCACTTCTCGGAACCAGGCGCGGGCTGCCAACGAGCACGCTTTGGGCCTCTCTCTCTCTCTCTTTATCTCTTTTTCTCTCTCTCTGTCTCTCTGTTCTTTCTCTCTTTCTCTGTCTGTCTGTCTCTTTCTCTTCTCTTGTCTGTCTTTCTCTCTTTCTCTGTCTGTCTCGAACTTCTCTCTTTCTCTCTGTCTTTCTCTCTTTCTCTCTCTTTCTCTGTCTGTCTGTCTCGAACTTGCTTTTTTTCTCTGTCCTTCTCTCTGAACTTGCTTTCTCTCTGTCTTTCTCTCTGTTTCTTCTGTGTCTCTGTCTTCTCTCTCTCTCTCTCTCTCTCGGCTTCTCTCTTTCTCTTTCTCTCTCTGTTTCTCTCTCTCTATCTCTCTTTATCTCTCTCTCTCTCTTCTCTCCTCTCTCTCTCTCTCTCTCTCTTCTCTCTCTCTCTCTCTCTCTCTCTCTCTCTCTCTCTCTCTCTCTCTCTCTCTCTCTGTTTTTCTCGTTCTCTTTCGTTTTCATTCGATTTTTTTTCTCTTTTCCTACTTTTTACTTTTCTTTTTTCTTCTTTTTTTTCTTTTCTCTTTTTTATTTTCACTCATTCTATCTTCCTTTCTTGAATCACTCTCTCTCTCTCACAGTTTTTCTGTTGCCTTATGTGTCTATCTTTATTTTTTTCTGATGCATATATATATATATATATATATATATATATATATATATATATATATATATATATATATAGATATATAGATAGATAGATAGATAGATAGATAGATATAGATATATATACAAATAAAGAAAGAGAAAGAAAAGCAGAAAGAGAGAGAGAGAGACAAAGCCAAACAGCTTTGAATCTACGACTGCGCCCGTGACTAAGCCAAGCAGCCTCACTTCACCCGCTATTTCTTCCGTTAAAAATATTTCTTTCATTTAAGTCTAAAGTAAGCGATATTCCCCACCAGCGAGCGAGCGAAGGTCAGACGCGCGTCACTTGTTTTAAGTGGTAGGGGCTGCTTTAGATTTTCGTTTGTTTGTTTGTTTGTTTGTTTGGGTGTTTGGGATTTTTTTCTTGTTTTGTTTCGATATTCGCTTTTCTTTTCTCCTTCCCCTCTCTATTTATTTTTTTTCATCTCTGTTTTTCTTTGTTATTTTCTTTCGTTTTATTCTTTCTCTCTCATGCTCTCTTTCTCTCTCCCTCTCCTTCTCTCTCTCTCTCTCTCTCTCCCTCGTCTCTCCCTCTTCTTCTCCTTTTGTCTCTTTCTGTCTCTCTCTCTCTCTCTCTCTCTCTATCTCTATCTCTATCTCTATCTCTATCTCTATCTCTTCTCTATCTCTTCTCTCTCTCTCTCTCTCTCTCTTCTCTCTCTCTCTCTCTCTCTCTCTCTCTCTCTCTCTCTCTCTCTCTCTCTCTAACGAAACAAAAACACACCCTCATAAACCGTTATTGAAAAGCAATCATACCTTTATTAATCTCAATTAAATGGCTTTTTTACTTTTATTTTATCAGTCTGTCATTCAATCTGATATCGGAGCCGGGCGGGCGGGGGTGGGGAGGGGAGGGGGGGGGGGGAGGGGGGAGATGTCATGAACAGATTCGGTGCCAAGACGCGGGCACTGGGGGGTAGGAGGGAGGGGGGGGGGAGGGGGAGGGGGGGGAGGGGGAGGTGTTGGTGGTGGGGGATGAGAGAGGAGGGGGAGTGGTGGGGAGCGGGGAGGAGGAGGGGGGGAGGTGGTGGGGGAGGGTTGGTGAGGGGGGAGGAAGAAAGAAGGAGGAGGTTGAGAGGTTCTGTTGGTGGGGGAGAAAGAGGAGGAGGTGGTGGGGAGGAGGAGGAGGGAGGTAGAAAGTGTTAGTGGTGGGGGGGAGAAAGAGGAAGGGGGAGTGGTGGTGGGGAGGAGGAGGAAGAGAAAGGGAGCTGGTGGTGGGGTGAGAAAGAGGGAGAAGGCGGAAGTGTTTGGTGGAGAGAAGGAAAGAAGGAGAAGAGGTGAGTATTGGAGGAGAAAGAGAGACGAAGAAAAAAGGAGGAAGGAGTGAAAGAAAGGAAGAGGAGATGTTAAGGAAGAAAAGAGGGAAAAGAGGGAGATATTGGTGGAGAAAGACCGAAGAAGGAGAGGAGGAAGTGTTGGTGGAGGGGGTGAGGGAGGGGGGGGGGAGGGGTGCAAAGGTTCCTATCTTAACCCCTGTTTATCTAAAGTGACGCAAGTTTGGCAAGTGTTGTTTGGCATACTATTCCCCATTTTTTTTTCTTCTGCCAGAGGGTTAAAAAAAAAAAAAAAAAAAAAAATGATGATGAAGAGGGGAAAAACATGTGGGAAAATGATAGGTCTATGCTGGATGTAGGAAATGTGGAAGTCGATCTTTACTAAACATAATAGAATATATGTAGAGCTGAGAGATGAAATCAAACATAAATTCAAAACACACACCTACACGCACACACACACACATATAACACACACACGCACCGGCACACACAACCACACACACATAAAAACAAACCCCAGATACACGTAAACACACACACACACACAACAAACACCCCACATCACACAACACTCCTCCCCCCCCACACACCACATTTTCTCTCAACCGCCCCCCCCCCACAACAATCAAACGACATACCCACCAACCCTCCCCAGACAAACCCACAACCCACCCGCACACAGAACCAAGACACGCCCACACACACGCCCATGAACCCGAA
>NW_020869486.1:45074-47574 GCF_003789085.1 Penaeus vannamei
CGGGGGTGGGGGGTTGGGGGGGGGGGGAGGAATGCAGCTGATGTCTTGAGCTCTCGACTGGAACATCGAAGGTCTTGAAAAAAATACGTATATACGTTATTTCGTAATAGATTATTATTTTAAGATATCTTAATTACAATGTGATTCCTACATCATATCATACACAAATATGTTGCTAATTTATAATTTGAAAGCAAGAAAATGGTATTCAAACAGCTCTCGCGACTTTGCTTCGCCAGCTGTTCCAAGACGATCGTTCACAGCCCTGGCGAGCCTTATCATACTTTTAATACTACGAAATTCCCGATCGCCCAGCAAAACCTTTCGCCAGCACTGACAAAAGGTTTTAAAAGTACGGGCCTATGAACTGACCCCACGCCACGCTCCCATCTTCGACCCCACGCATCCGGGCCGCAGATGCCTTTGACCTCGCCTCATTTCCTGTGTCGAGGCGCTCCATCAAGGGCGACCCGAGATAGGCGCAGGGCCGGGCTGCTCCTCGTGCTGCGCGGACCTCGGCTCACAGGGGAGGTGGGGGGGGGGGGGGAGAGTGAGAGAGAGGGAGGGAGGGAGGGAGGGAGGGATGGAGGGAGGAGAGGGAGAGGGAGAGTGGCGTGTGAGAGAGTGGGGAGAGAGAGAGAGATAGAGAGAGTGTGTGTGAGAGTGCAAAAGAGAGAGAGAGAGAAGAGACGAAAAGACAAGAAGATACATGGATAGAGAAAGCAGAAGACAGATAAAAAGAGAGAGAGAGAGAGAGTGATAGAGAGTAAGAGACAGACAGAGAGAGAGCACCAGCCGGGCACCGCACTGACCAGTCTCGTTTCATGTTCTATCTTCTTGTGTGTTGAAGTAACATTATTCTGCCTCACCAATGTTAATATAGAGGCTTCATCACCTTCTATGCTCCCTCAATCTCTCCCTCTCTTAGTATGCTTCTCTCTCTCTCTGTCTCCATAAATTACTGCTTCTTTTTCCCGTTTTTTACTATGTACTTTTTATTCCAAATTCTCTTTGTTTGTGTTATACATTTCTTGACATAATTTGAACATAGATATCAAACTCTACAACCAGCGTTTCCTAATTAAACTAAATCAAAAACATAATGCCATTTATTTCACATATTTTAAAATCAACACAATAAAAAATATTGCTTCGACACATCCACATTATAAGGAATTTTCACTGTTCCTTCTCATCAAAATTCTTGTATACATGTGATACAACAAAATAATGATGATTTATGGTCCTCGGCTAAGCTTTGATCCGTTAATCGTTCAAGATTACGGTCATTAATCAATTTGCAAAATAGTCTGTAACAGTTCCATTTTTTTTAGATCTCTCAGAAATGAAAGGATTTTTTTTTTTTTTTTGTTTAATAAATGACTTCATCTAATGTGTTTTTATGGTTATATATAAGATAAGGAAATATGTTCTTTATGTTTTTTTTATTTTATATTTTTATTATTATATTTTATATTTTTTATTTATGTTATATTCATTAATATATTTTTATTATTATTTTATTATATTTTATTATATATATATATTTTTAATTATTCAATTTATTTATTTTATTATACTTATATATATTATATATATATATATATATATATATATATATATATATATATATATATATATATATATTATATAATATATGATATATATATATATTTTTTTTCATTCTATTTATATTTTATTATTATATTTTATTATTATTTATTATTATATTTTATATTTCATATTTATATTATATCTATTATTATATTTTATATTTACATTATATTTTTATGTTTATGTCTCTCTCTGTCTACTTCTATTCGTACTAATCCGCACTCATTCGCTTTTTTTTCCTAATTCTGGTTTCATTATTTTCAAAAGTAGATATCCTATTAAAAAAAATCGTCATTTTCATATTCTTTATAGTTCATTATTTTCAAAAGTAGATATGCTATAAAGAAAAATTTTCACTTTCATATTCTTTAAAGATGTTTCGAAAAGTAATAACTTAATTACTATATCCATAATAACACCGGTTTAATATTCACGTTTTGTCCTAATCATCATCTTAATCACCATCATGATCATCATTAATCCCAGTATTTTCATAGTCAGTGATATAATAATCATCATCACCAACACTCCTTTTATTAAAGATAAAATAATCATTACCATCATATTTCATTTCATTTATTTATTATCGAGGGCCTTAAAACCCGATGGGATATTAGTGGCAAATTAATTACGGTAATTATTTGATGATAATGATAATCCTTTGTAATGGACTTAATTAATTCCACCATGTTGCATTAACTAAACCATCAGCAAGATCTCAAGTGCAGTTTCGCATCAAAATATTAAACAAACAAACAAGAAAACAAAAAGATTAATTAGTTATAGTGAATATCATCTGAAACCGTTATCAAAAAAAATAAACAAATAAATAAATAAATAAATAATAAATGAAATAATAATAATAATTATAAAATGAATAAATAAA
>NW_020869486.1:52574-56632 GCF_003789085.1 Penaeus vannamei
ATATATATATTTTTTTTTTTTTTTTTTTTTTTTTTTTTTTTTTTTTTTTTTAAGCGATATCATGCATAGAATGGAGGCGAGTGTGCTACTGCAGGATTGAAATGTATTTTTACAAAGAATTATACGTGCACATATGCACACACACACTACACACACACACACACACACACACACACACACACACACACACACACACACACACACACACACACACACACACACACACACACACACACACACACACACACACACACAACACACACACACACACACACATACGTACACATACAGGTATATGAGCGTTTTTTATAATAGTAAGGCTAAATACATACACACATGCACGACTGTATATTAGAACAACAACCCTTCTCACGTATTGTTATAAATAGTAAAATAAAACATAGATATTTAAGCGTTTGTCAATTTATGCTTATATTTATATTTATATTTATATTTATATTTATATTTATATTTATATTTATATTTATATTTATATTTATATTTATATTTATATTTATATTTATATTTATATTTATATTTATTTATTTATTCTTGCTGTCTGAACTGCATGTACCCACGGCTCTACACATTCACAAGCGACTTCATTTAATTAACTGTTAATCTGCTCCTATTGTCATAACGGGTTAATTAGGAAGAATGGAGAGGAAATCCTTTTGTTTTTGCTTCTTTATTTTCTACTTTAAGATGATTAAGTACAAGTGTTTTTTTTTTTTAAATCATTTAGGTAAATATGAATTTGAACACAAACATTAATTCTCTTTTCTAGAAACAAGATACTAGACATGACTTTGAAGATACTAGACATGACCAGGAAATTATGAAATTCATGGTTATAATGATAGTCATTCTAGTAAATGTAATAATTTGTTTAAAAATAAATTAGTATTAGGAAGAAGAGGAAGAAGATAAAATAAGATATAGAAGAATAGAAGACGAACAATAAAAGCAACAAATCTAACAGTAATAAAATATTAATAACGATGATAACCACCTCCTTTTCACAACCTTCAAACACACCAACGCATATTACCCTTTCAAAATAAACGTTTTTCCTTACACAAACATTTCCATTATGTTTGCTCTTACAGGTCATGAAATTCAGTAGTTTTAAAGCTAAAAATACAGAGGGAAAGGAAAAGAAAATATCAAGCATTCGGTTGTGTCCCTTTTAACATCCATTATTCATCCGGGAAATCTGAAAATCCGTTGCCACACTGATGAAATCCCGTCTGACTCAGAATCCGTTGTCATACTGAAAAGTCGGTGTCATACGGAAGAGTCGGTGTCATACTGAAAAGTCGGTGTCATACTGAAAAGTCGTTGTCACTCTAAAGAGTCGTTGTCATACGGAAGAATCGTTGTCATACTGAAAAGTCGGTGTCACTGAGAAGTCGGTGTCACACTGAAGTCGGTGTCATAATAGAAACCATCGTCATCATTATCATCATCATCATAATAATAATAACAATAATAGTACTTATGATGATGATAGCCATAATGGTAATAATGATAATATTAAAGAATTTAGTAGTAATGATAATAGAAATGATGTTTGTGATAATAAGCATAATGGTAATAATAATATTAATAGTGATGATAATGAAAATGATAATAATAACAAAGACGATGCCAATGACTATGATTATGATGATAAAATTAAAATAAAAGATAAAGTTAATGTTAATGATGCAGCGATAATGATGCTATTGATAATGATGATAATGATGATTATAATAAAAAATACAATAATCATCATAACCAACATCCACAACATCCGCACATGGTAACTGTAATACCACAACTCTATGAAATAATGAAATTATGCGTACCTGACAACCTATCCTCTATGTACTACACATATAAAATAATAAAGAACTGCAATATGTAGGTCTGCCGAAATTCCCAGTTTCAAGGAAGTCGACAGAACAAGCAGTTTTAACAAGTCGAGATTTCCATTTCAAGGGAATAGAGAATGAACCCAATTCTTTCGTGTAGTAGGAACTCTGTTGTAAACAAGTTGCGCCTTTATACTGAGCCAAAAACGAGGCAAAAATGCAAAGTCAACAGCAACAAACAACAACAACAACACACACACACACACACACACACAACACAACACACACACACACACACACACCACACACACACACACACACACACACACACACATACACACACACACACACAACACACACACACACACACACACACACACACACACACACACACACACACACATACACACACACACACACATACACACACACAAAAAAAACAAAAAAAAAACTAGAAACTGCCGTGAATATGGACCCTCCCATTTGTTTTGAGGAACTAGCAGGTACCAATAAACATCATTATATATCGAAATTGATTCTCAGTAATAGAGAGAAGCTTCTAGTAGAAACAGTTAAACGTAACTTATTTATTTTCACTAAATGTTAAGTACATACCAAGAGAAAGGGACCAGAAAATAAGCATGGAAAATAAAAAAAATCGTAATAAGGGTGGAAATTGCATCAAACTTCTACAGAAATGGTTCTACAATTCTCAGTCAAGTTAAGCCTCATACTAGAAATAGTAGACAAGATACTAAATCACCAACTTTATCAAGCTGAAAGATAATAAATAGATACATACGTTGATGCGAATTGTCCTCCACACAGTTTACAAGATAATAAATCATCAACTTTATCAAGCTGAGAGATAATAAATAGATACATACATTGATGCGAATTGTCCTCCACATAGTCTGGCATGTGATATCTGGTCAGAGGAACCAGTCCTCCACTCTGCTCTCCGAATGTCGTGTTTTCCCCTTTGGCATCCAGTGAAAAGGCAGCGACGATTTTTCCCCAATTTTTGTGCTGTTGGTGTGTACAACCAACAGTGCAACAGTGTGGTATTTTTTTGCCCACGCACACACACGTTCAGATCTATATTCATATTTCTCTGGCTATCCATTTACATCTCTATCTATCTGTCTATCATTTATCTATCTATCTATCTATCATTTATCTATCTATCTATCTATCTATCTATCTATCTATCTATCTATCTATCTATCTATCTATCTATCTATCTATCTATCTATCTCTATCTATTTTCAAAGCATGTAACTTTACCTAGCTCTATCTCTCTATCTGCTTATATTCATACATGAGTGTATGTAAGTATAAACAAGCGCACATGCCTGTACAGACACACAATGCGTGCTTGTGTGCTAACACCGAGTTTCAGTTGCCTTTCCATTCTACACTTACCTCTTGTTTGCTTCTCTCTCACTCTTTACGCTTCCCTGATTCACCACAAAATTAAAAATAAAATCCAAACACGCGGCTGAAGAAGGAAAAGATACTCGACTGTTACAAAATATCTGTGTTTGTGTGTTTACCTGTGTGTGTGTTGGGTATTTTATGAAAAAAAGAAAGGTGGAATTAGATAGAAGTTTTGTCTGAAGAAAAAAAAGAGAAAGAAAGGCAGAGTAGTTTTTTTGTGTGTCAACGAAGGAAGAAACGAAGGGGGAGAGAGACAAGAAAATGCCAATGGAAACCGTAGGAGGACAAAACCCAAAAAATAAAATTGAACAGGACACGAGAGAGAGAGAAAAAATCTTAAGCCCAAATGTCGAACAACTAAAGAGAAAGGGGGAAAAAAAAGAAAGAAAAAGAGAGAAAACAAATGAAAAGGAAATGGGAATCTGGAAGGGGAGAGAGTTTCGGAAATGGTAAGGTCTCGAAGATTCTGTTTTGGGTAAACGTTGTGCGGATATAAGGGCGAAAGTTGGGATTGGAATTGTCTTTTTTCAGACCAAGACGAGGGTCGATGTAAATGTCACACGGAGACGCACGTGCCGAAGAATACACGCAAGCACATATGCACACACACGCACGCACAAACGCATGCACACAACACACACGCACATTTTCTCTCTCTTTCTATCTTTTAAACATACACACACACACAACACATAACACACTCACTCACTCACTCACTCACTCACGTCACACACACAACACACACACCACACACACACACAT
>NW_020869486.1:67046-74546 GCF_003789085.1 Penaeus vannamei
ATTCAGAATAACTTTAAAGGTATACAACACAGTGAACGTGAGAGAGAGAGAGAGAGAGAAGGAGGGAGGGAGAGGGATATAAGGGAGATGGAGAGAGAGGGAGAGGGAAAGAGGGAGGGGAGAGGGAGAGGGAAGAGGGGAGAGGGAAGAGGGAGAGGGAAGAGAGAAAGAAAGAAAGAAGAAAGAGAAAAGAGAGACAGATAGAGGAAGAGAGGAAAGAGAAAGAGACGACAAAAAAGAGAAATACGGAAGAGAGAAGACAAGAAATAGAAAACAAGAGAGAGAAGGAGAGAAAAAAAACAATAGACACAAAGATACAAGAAATCAAGAGAAGAGAAGAACAAGTCTAATCCCCTTCCCCCCTCCTTCAACCCCACCCGCTCCCTCATTCCCCCCATCCCACCCACCCACCACCCCCCCAGACCCTTTCCAGTACGCTCAAAAATACCAAGATTCCCCCTCCCCTCCCCCTCCCCCCAGCACCCACCCCCACCCCACCCACCCCCTTCCAATACGCCCAAAAAATACCCAGAATTTATGGGATTTAAATTCCGTCTGCATTGTGTAGCGGGATCAAAACCCTACAAATAAATACAAAATTGTCGCGCTGATGGCCCGTCGCTCAAGCGGAACAGGTGCCGGATGGAAGTACTAGGCCGGTCTCTCGTTTTTGTTTTTGTTTTTTGTTTTCTTTACGGCTCTGGCAGGTGTGTGGTGACAGCCGGGATTTGCTTTTGCATGTGCGATTAACGAGCAATTTCTGTGCGGGCGTTTTTGGGAGGATTCGCTCGTTATTGTGCGTGGTTGGGGATTTTTTTTTTTTTTTTTGGGGGGGGTGGTGGGGGGGGGTTGGAGGTGGGGTGGGGGTTGGTTTGTTTTATGTGGGTTTATGTGTTGGGTTATTGTTTTTTTGTTTTGTTTTGTTTTTGTGTGTTTGTCTTGTTTGTTGTTTGCTTTTTTTGTTTTTTTTTGTTTTTTGTTTTTGTTTTGTTTTATCTTTCTGTTTATTTTTTTATGTAGGCTTATGTGTTGTTATTGTTTTTCATTTGTTTGTTTGTTAGTTTTTTACGTTTTCGTCTGCTTGTATTGTTTTGTTTTTCGTTTGTCATTGTTTTTGTTTTTGTTTTGTTTTATTTTGTTTTATTTTTATGTTATTGTCCTGTTTTTTTGTTTCTTTTTGTCTTTGTTACTGGATGTCTGATAGTGTCAGTCTATTTTTCTTGCTCATCCACTTCTCCTCCCTCTCTTCTTCAATTTCTTTTTTGTTCCTCTCTCCTCTCTCTCTCTCACACACACACACGCACGCACGCACACAACTCACGCACACACAGCACACACACACACACACACACACACAACACACACACCCACACACACCACACACAACACACACACACACACACACACACACACACACACACACACACACACCCTCGCTCTCTATCTATCTATCTATCTGTCTTTCTCTTTCTCTTTATTCACTCGTAACATCTACCAATCTTTCCTCCTTTTCCTCTTCCATCTCTTTCGCTCACTGCCCTTTTCCCTTTTCCCTTTTCTCTCTTTTGGAATTCATTAAAAGGAATATTTGGATATACATTCCTGTCTATTTTTGTTGGCCATTTTAACAGCAAACAATTAATCAAAGAAAGCTATTTGCTCGTTTGGAGTTTCGGAAACGCTGGTTCGGTCATTTTTTTTTTTTTGTTGTTCGTTTTATTTTGTTTGTAAACAAGGGCGGCGTCCTTCTCCCGTTTCGGATTTTGGGATTTTGGGTCTTCGGTCAAATTCTTGGATTTTGGATTAAAGCGAAATATTTTGTGTATTCGCGTTGGGTAATAGTATATGTATATGTATATCATATACATAACACACACACAGAAACTACACACACACACACACAACACACACACACACACACACACACACACACACACACACACACACACACATTATTATAATATAGACATATATATATGTATATATATACATATATATATACATATAATATATATATATATATGTATGTATGTATGTATAATATATATGTATGTATGTAATATATATATATGTATGTATATATATATTGTATATATATATGTATAATATATACATATATATATTATGTATATATATGTATGTATATATATATATAATATATATATGTATATAATATGTATATATATGTATATATATATATATATATGTATATGGTATATATATGTATATTATATGTATATATATATGTATGTCGTGTAATATATATATAATATTATATGTATAAATGTTGTTATGTTTGTGTTCGTGGGTATGTGTATGTGTTATGTATACGTGTGTGGTGGGTGGGCATAGAATTATATAAGCGCACATAAACAGTTATTTTGTGCGTAAGATAAATAAGAGAAAGAGAGAAAATGAGAAAATGAGAGAATGAAGAAAGAGAGAACGAGAATGAGAAAGATAGAGAGAAAGAGAGAATGAGAGAACGAGCATGTAGACTTTCATAGTTAGATATAAACATGAGTAAACAAAGAGACAGAAAGATAGATAAATAAATAAAAATCGTGCTATAGAGAACACTCACAAAACCACATCATATCTATAAAAGAACAAAGAACCTCCACCTTATAACAAATACCAGACAATAAAACAAACAAACAAAACTCCTGCGCATTTTGGAAATTGTCGAGACGAAAGACGAAAGATAAAAGAGAAAAATATTACGTCAGCGAAATGGACAGAAGGAAATTATTATAAAAGAGAAAAATATTACGTCAGCGAAATGGACAGAAGGAAATTATTAGCTTTTTTGGAGAAATTGCAGAAATTGGAAAGATGTTCACCCGCCATTTGTTGAAGATGAGGTTTGGGAAATTTTAGGGATAACATCTTTTAAATGTTGTGAAAGTGAGATTAGATGCGTGTAGTTTATAAGACATTTAGTTTGTTATTTGTTGTTTCTTTTTTTTTCTTCTTCTCTCTTCTTATATTTGTGTCCTTAGAGATATAAAGATGGGGTCAGAATTATACTGTGTTAGGTAGGTTAGGTTAGGTAAGGTAGGTTAGGTAAGGTAAGGTAAGGTAAGGCAAGAAGGCAAGGAAGGAAAGGAAAGAAAGGAAAGAAAGGAAAGAAAAAGAAAAAAGGAAAGGAAAGGAAAGGAAAGAAAGGAAAGGAAAAGGAAGGAAAGGAAAGGAAAGGAAAGGAAAGGAAAGGAAAGTTAGTTAGGTAAGGTAAGGTAAGGTTTAGGTAAGGTAAGGTAAGGTAAGGTAAGGTAAGGTAAGGTAAGGTAAGGTAAGGTAAGGTAAGGTAAGGTAAGGTAAGGTAAGGTAAGGTAAGGTAAAGGTAGTAAGGTAATGGTAAGGTAATGTAAGTAATGTAATGTATGTAATGTAATGTTAATGTAATGTAATGTAATGTAAATGTAATGTAAATGTAATGTAATGTAATGTAATGTAAGTAATGTAATGTAATGTAAGGTTATTAGTTAGGTATAGGTATTATTAAAGTTTATTATACTTTTGAAAATGTTTTTTCTCCCAAAAATAAAAAAAATATATAAATAAATATATATTTTTTCTATATCATTTAACATCAATGATATTATTCCTTAAAGAGTAATTTTGTATATCCCAATAAACTCAATAAACTACACAAACGTATCCGTAAATATATATATTTTTACATGGCAAGTAATCTTATAATTTAAATGAGCAACCCGGTCTGCCTTTGCAAAATAAATCGCGCAAAATTAAATTAAATGACTCGGATTAATATAGTCACCCCTTTCATAACATAATTAGAAAACCGGATGCTGACACTGCCATCTATCGGTTAAACTTCGAGATAATTAACATGTCGCGTTTCCACATGGCTGAAATAATAATCCACAGTATTCATATCGTCATATTTATTCACATTTACTCGATTTTTCGTAAGTTTAACAGTATGGTAGATATACTGCAGTAGATCGCCGGTGTTTTTTATGATATTGGCGTTTTTATAAGGCGAAATAGCTCAGGCAGAGAAGATTAAATAATATACTGTGTCCAGCGAAATTATAGTCATTTTTTTCGTGGCGTCAATTGAGCTAGCGTTTCGTAAATGCTTTTTTTTTTTTTTTTTTTTTTTTTTTTTTTTTTTTTTTTGATGGGGTACAATTTCATACCCGAGGTTGGATGGTAAATTGACCCTTATAACGAGAGGTAGATTTATTTCAAAGTGTGATTCGTACTGCGGTAAAATTGATCTCTCCCTCCCTTCCCTCCTTTTTAGCTTCCCTCTCCCTCTCCTTCTCCTTCTTCCTCTCTCTCTCCTCTCCTCTCCCTTCTCCTTCTCCCCTCTCCCTCCCCCTCCCTTCCCTTTCTCCACACAAAGCCCCTCACTTTCCTATCTCTCTCTCCCTCACCTCCCTCCATCCCCCTCTCTTCCCTCACCTACACTCCCTCTCCCTCTCCCACTCTCACTCCCTCTCCTCTCTCTCCTCCCTCTCGCATTCATCTCCCTCTCCATTTCCCTCTCCCTCTCTCAATCTCATCTTCCCCTCCCTCTCCTCAACTTTCCCCTTCCCTTTCTCTCTCCCCTCTGCTCCCCATCATCCTCTTCCTCTCCCTTTACCTTTCTCCCCTTACCTCCCTCTCCCTTTCCTCCCTCTCCTCTCTCCTTCTCCCCCCTCCTCCCTCCCCCTCTCCCTCTCCCTCTCCCCTCTCCCCTCTCCCCCTCTCCCTCTCCCTTCCCCCCCTCGTCCCAATCACAGTTATGAATGATGTCACTGGTGATGGAGTTGGGGAGAGGGGGGAGGGGGAGGTGATGACGTCATGAGAGAGGACGGGGGAGTTAGTCGTCACGGGGGGGGATGGGGGGGGTAAAAATATAGAAGAATGGAAAGATAAGATACACTAATTATTAATTCTTTATTTATTTTTCTTTTATCTTCTTGAATCCTTCCTACCACCCCTTTTCTCCCTTTATCCCCCTCCCCCTGCTTTCTCTCTTACTCCCCTCCCCCTCCCCCTCTCCCCCGCTTTTTCTCCTCAACCCCACCAATTCTCTCTCCTTTACTCTCCCCTACCTTCTCCTTCGTCTCTCTCTCCCCCCCCCCACCTCCTCCTCTTACCCTTTCCCCTCCCCCCACTCACTTTCCCTTACCCCTTCTCTTCCCCCCCCCTAATCCCCCTTTCTCTCTTCCCCTCCCCCCTCTCCCTCCCCCCCCACCCTCCCTTCCACCCCCACTCCCTCCTCCCCCCCCCCCGTCTTCTCCTTACTTCACCCCTCCCACCTCCTCCCTTCCCCCTTCCTCTCATCCCCCACTTCCCTCCCTCCCACCCCTCACTTCCCTCCCTCCACCCCCCACTCCCCCCTTGCTTTCCCCTTTTCCCCCCTACTCCCCTCCCCCTCCTTTCCATCCTTCTCCCGCTTCTCCCCTCCCTTCCCCACCCACCACCCACCTCCTCCCTCACCCCCCATCCTTCCCCCCCTCCCTTTCCCCCTCCCCCCTTTTCCCCCCTTCCCCCCCCTGCCCTCCCTCCCCCCCACCATCCTCCCTCCCCCCACCCCTCCCTCCCTCCCCCCCACCTCCTCCCTCCCCCCCCCCCCCCCTCCCTCCCTCCCCCCCCACCTCCCTCCCCCCCTTTCTTTCCCCTCCTCTCATTTACATACCTCTACACTACATGCGATATAACTATTAAAGAAAAAAAGAGGGGGGGGAGGGGGGAGGAAATCACCCTATATAATCTATATCACGCGAATTTATAGAAAAAAATAAAATCAATAAATTTCTTCCGGTTTTCCCCCTTCGTCCTTCATATTCTCGCTAATGAAATGGAACGTAATATATATTTTCCGTGAAATGCTCGAACTCGTATTTTTTTTTTTTTTTTTTTTTTGGCTTATGAAATAGAATATATATAATTAACAGGAAAATAGATTATTTCCATACCTACTGAAGGGTAGGATAACTATAATCAGTTATGAGGTGTTATTTATGTGGAAAGGAATTTCAGCATGACACCATCCCAGTAATAATGGGGGAAATTATATCCTATATATGTATATGTATATATATGTATGTGTGTGTGTGTGTGTGTGTGTGTGTGTGTGCTGTGGTGTGTGTGTGTGTGTGTGTGTGTGTGTGTGTGTGTGTGTGTGTGTGTGTGGTGTGTGTGTGTGTGTGTGTGTGTGTGTGTGTGTGTGTGTGTGTGTGTGTTTGTACATGTATATATACATGCATATATACACACGCAAACACAAACGCAGATATGTAGTGTATGATGCATTTTGTTACAGTTTTTATAACTTTTTTATGTCATTATTAATAGCTTTATTTTTCCTTGTTATATCTTTTGTTTCAATACTTTGTTTACTATTAGAAGAATTGAGATGTTCACAAATATTTGATGAGGTTTTAGATACATCACTAAATACATTTATCATATATACATATTTATTATATACCAATTACTTCGATATTGAACAAGCGTACAGTCTCCCAAATAGATAGATATTTAAATGAAAGAGTATACAAGCTTTTGATTAGAGTATATAAATTATTTTGAATTATCTATCTTTTCATTAATTCTTTACCTTTAAATCCTTCATTCCAATTTGTGTGTATAATGATATATATAGGACATATTTTTCCTATATATCTGCATATCTAATAGAACAGCAGTCAAAATAGAGGGAGGGAAAGAGAGAGACAGAGAGAGAGAGAGACAGAGAGAGAGACAGAGAGAGAGAGACAGAGAGTAGAGACAGAGAGAGAGAGAGAGAGAGAGACAGAGAGACAGAGAGAGAGAGACAGAGAGAGAGAGAGACAGACAGAGAGAGAGAGAGAGAGAGAAGAGAGAGAGAGAGAGAGAGAGAGAGAGAGAGAGAGAGAGAGAGAGAGAGAGAGAGAGAGAGAGAGAGAGAGAGAGAGAGAGAGAGAGAGAGAGAGAGAGAGAGAGAGAGAGAGAGAGAGAGAGAGAGAAGAGAGAGAGAGAGAGAGAGGGAAAGAAGGAGAGGAGAGAGAGAGGAGAGAGAAGAGGGAGAGAGAGAGAGGAGAGAAGAGAGAAAAAAGAGAAAAGAAAAAAAGAGGAAAAAGAGAGAGATAAAAAGTAAAAAGAGAAAGAGAGAGAGAGAGTCCTCTACATATTGCAAAAAGACTTTCAACTGATGAACACTCGTTGTCTCGTTGCAATTTCCTTGCAAGAGACAACA
Source organism: Penaeus vannamei (assembly GCF_003789085.1). Lineage (NCBI taxonomy): Eukaryota > Metazoa > Arthropoda > Malacostraca > Decapoda > Penaeidae > Penaeus > Penaeus vannamei. The sequence goes on from NW_020869486.1 coordinate 74,245, forward strand.
CAGGCATTCTCTTTTACACCTAGTTATAAGATGCCGTAATAACTAAAATGGAAATGCAACGGGACTTTCAATTAAGACATCACGGAGCGTCTTTCTTAGCGGTCATGCATATAAAGGAGATTCACAATTGACTGATCAATTAGATGCAATGAATGTGCGGTTCTGTTGTTATTATTGAGTCATTATTATTATTTTTTTTGTGTGTGAGTTTTTTTTATGTTTCTTTTATCTCTCTCTTTATCTCTTTGTCTGACTGTCTCTTCCTCTGCGTTTATCTCTTTTCTTTATGTTTCTGGATGTTT